>JANFQY010000238.1:0-50565 GCA_025592935.1 Aspergillus ostianus | reverse complement strand
TAGGTAGGTAGGTAGGTAGGTAGGTAGGTAGGTGGGTAGGTAGGTAGGAGTTGTAGAGCTAGAATTGGTAGGTTTGTAGAAATATAATTCAGGATAGGATAGAATATGGGATCGATGGGATGGGAAGACGACGGATGGAGCCAGTTACTTATATAACCAGAACCCACAATCGCGATCTTAATCTCTTATCCCCAGACTAAACCCCTCATCTCCTGGCTAGTCGTACAAGTTCATCCCCTCACGCGGGGAATCTCCACCCTTGTGATGGATTCTCCACGAATGTCGCAATGCCGTCGGGACGCGATTACTCGACTGGTATATCGCTTCCGGGATGGATCGTTTACCTGCTTCGGGGAGCCGTCCGACAGGCTGGATTTATGGCATTTGGAGTGTATGGTGTGACTGACTATGAGGGTTTTCTCGCCTTATCTGCAGATATGATATAATCTCTATACCGTGGTCTAGGGGTGGTGTATAGTTAGTACACGCATGTTTACTCAATATGGACTGATCCTCGTGATAATTCTGTCATGTCATTAATCATCCGCTCTATCTGCGTACATCTACATCTTTTCGACACTTTTACAACGTAGTATCCACCACGCACCGCACGCAATCCCCCTGCTTCATCTGCTCGAACGCCGCGTTGATGTTGCTGAGGGTCTCGCGGTGCGTGATGAACTCGTCCACCTTGAGATCCCCATTCAGATAGTCCGCCACCAGTCCCGGTAGTTGTGTCCGTCCTTTCACGCCTCCAAATGCGCATCCTTTCCATTGGCGACCGGTCACTAGCTGGAAGGCTGTTCATGTTCATCTTTAGTCGATTGCACAATTGATGTGATGCAAAGTGGACAGAAAAAGAAGGGGACTCACGCCGAGTGCTAATCTCCTGACCCGCCGCCGCAACCCCAATGACAATACTCTCACCCCAGCCCTTATGGCACGCTTCCAGCGCTGCCCGCATCACGCTGACATTGCCAGTGCAGTCAAACGTATAATCGCATCCCCCGTCCGTCATATCGATCAACTTCTCCGTGATATTCTTGCGGCCCAATTTCGCAGGATTGACGAAATGCGTCGCCCCGAACTTATACGCCCACGGCGCCTTATCATCATTCAAATCCACCGCAATGATCATGCCCGCTTTATTCTTCACCGCGCCCTGGATCACAGACAGGCCCACGCATCCGGCCCCGAACACCGCCACGCTCGACCCCTCCTCCACCTTGGCCGTCACCGTCGCAGCGCCGTATCCCGTCGTGATCCCGCATCCGAGAAGACATGCCCGGTCGGTGGGGCACGCAGGCGTGTACGCGACCACCGAAATGTCAGCCACAACGGTATACTGCGAGAAGGTCGAGCAGCCCATGAAATGGAGGAGGTCTTTGCCGCGGGCCCGGAACCGAGATGTCCCGTCGGGCATCACGCCGCGCCCTTGCGTGGCGCGGATCTGTCCGCAGAGGTTGGTTTTGCCGGATTTGCAAAACTTGCACTGTTTACATTCCGGGGTGCTGAATCAGGGGGGCGGGGGCTGGTTAGTTCGGTCCGGTCTGAGGCGACGGAGGAGGAGAAACAAGAAGAGGAGAACACCTACTAAAGCGCGATGACGTGGTCGCCCACTTTGACATTGGTCACGTCTGGACCGACGGATTCGACGATACCGGCGCCTTCGTGGCCGAGCACCACGGGAAATGCACCTTCGGGATCCTTGCCGGAGAGAGTGTATGCGTCTTCGGGTGTGGTGTCAATATTTCATCTGCAGGGCAGGACTCGACCGGACATCTTACCGGTGTGACAAACACCCGTGTGCAAAACTTTGATGCGCACTTCATGGGCCCTCGGGGCGGCGACCTCCACATCCTCCACTGAGAGCGGCTGTTCGGCCGCCCAGGCAATTGCGGCCTGAGGTTTGTTTAGCGTCAACGTATGCGGATGTGTATACTAGAGAATGCCGCACCTTGCAAGTGATGGTCTAGTATCGTTAGCAAATGAAAAACAGGGCATAATTAGATGGATAGTGAGTGATGACACACCTTTCCAGCAGTTGCAGCCATCTCTAAACCACGCAAATCAATCGATAGTAATCAGACGGGAGAGCAAAAAGAGGGGAAACGAAAGTCGACCGTGGAGGAGCATGTTGTATATGCTAGGCTTTATACCTTCGCCCCAATTGACAAGTCAACCCGCGTGAGGAGATGCACGAACCGAAGAGGGAGAAAATCCTTACATCGATGCCAAGCTGGTGAGGGGTGAGGGGAAAGCAAAGCTGCGAGTCAGAGAGACGGACCGTGTAGAAGAATTAGTCCGGGGCTGTTATCGCGATGGATGCTGGCAGGCGTCAGATCCAGTGATCGGGAGCCCTTCCGATCAGGTGGGCCCGGCCACCCGGTCCGTCCCTCCGTAGAGTTTCTCTGCAACTCTGCCGATACCGCTGTCTATCTTATCTCTAGATTAGCAGTTCAAACCTCTACTGGATGATTCTACTGAACATCCTAGAAACATTGTCAGAATTGCTTCTATTACATTCAGTGCGGCCACCATCAAATATAGGTATCACAACCGAATGAGCATCGTAGCAAGAACGGGGTCATCCAGTTTGTCCTTATTCCTGAGATCAATTCCTCCACAAGATTAGTGACCAGACCAATTTCTCAACACTGGACAGGAAAACCGCCCACATACGATTCACCCCCTACACAATCTGTCCCCCCGAGCAACTTTCGGACACCTCAACGTTTACATGCACGATTTCACACCGAACAATGTCGGGGTATACATTCAGGAGGGGAGATGGTCGAAACGAGTCCCGGAAACGCAGCCCTCCTCTATGTTGACGGGCGACTCGGTAGTGTCTCACTGCCGCTTGTTCGGATGGCTCCTGTGTGGGTGTGTTCACCGGGGGCCCTATCGGCCCTATGGCGTCCCCCAGTGTTCGCCGTACTCCGGCCCCAATATCTTCCCTGCTAGAAGGACTGCCTCTCCATAGTCCTTGGCACACAGGTTTAGTGGGCCTCGCTCGAGTTCGTGAGGGTAGCTAACCGCCGGAGTCCTGTGCTAGGGGAATGGCGATCGAAGCCCAGGTGTTCCTGAGTGCCTGGCGCTGAAGCGGGCAGTCCCTGTTCTGATCCACGGGGAGTACAGTAGAGTTGAGACTGCTAACTCACCTGATGTCTTATGGGTGCTTGACGTTAAGCATATCACTAATAGAACTGATTTCTTGTAGCCCCACGGATACTCCCTTGATTATAGCCGTGAAAATGGAACTCTAGGATGCTCTGTAGAAGGATAGACGGCCCCCGCCAACACACAGTTGTATTATAGTCATGAAACCTGGGCCTTACGGCCGTGCACTATTGTTCCATGGCGCACCTGTAAGGCCCATACTATATAAGCTATGGTATAGTGACCAAGTATAGACAGCTCGCACGCAACACCTATATCACCAGTCATTGGGGGCCGTATGATACTGCGATAAAGACGAGGCTATGGTATTGACCGTTCCAGGCGAGCTCCAACCTCCGCCATATCGAGCAGCTCCCGGGAAGATCCTTCTCGTCAGATCGATAGACCATGTCTTGAACGAAGAGGTCGGGTTTTTGAATTATTTTGAAGGTCCCCATAAGGAGATGCTTATCTCTGGTTTGCGGAGGGTGAGTCAAGTTGGGCTGGATCAATTACTGATCCTAGACGGGGACCGGGGAATTCAATAGCCCAAACCAGCAAGTTGGCCGTTTATATTGCAGAGAATTATCAAGAAAGTTACATAGATAACGGGGAGCCTAGCGATGTATTCTTAGTCTTGATGTATAGCAACGAGGAAAGCGATGGTTTAGCTAAACCATCCCTTCTTTATCTGATTGAGTGGGCTGTAGTTCTAGTATTGGATTGTCAATTGTGTCAAGACTATAAGTGTCGTTAGGTTTAGTCTTCTGCCTTAGTATCGGAAGTATATATACACTCCAGTACTGGAATGGGGAGGTAGGTTAAGCAAAAACAATAAAAGAAATAGAGAGACAACCAAATGAAGTAATAAAATAGATAAATATAAACAGCGTAGTGGTTTTTTCGTAGCAAAAAAGGATCACAAAAAAGAAAAACATACAACAGCCGGGATTCGCTGGTGGTCACCCACCCAACTACTAACCGGCCGGCGTGAGGCTTAAGTACGGCTGAGCGGACGGGAAGCCCTGTTCTCCTCACCCTGTGGTCGTATGTACCAGATTTCCCTTTATCATGATATATATAGACCATGTAGAATTCAATTTTTCTCCTCCCCGCCTTCGTCCCAACCATTGTTTATCGCGTCCATCAATCCAAGCGAATCCAGGCAATTGTTGGAATCAGAGTCAAGGACCTCCAGCTCGTGGATTATTCAAGAGCATCTCTTTTGACGCGTCCTCTCCCAAAGGACACCACAGATACTCCCCAAACCCCCATTAAGGCCACCCCTGGTTCCATCTCTGCAGTGCAGAAAATGCAAGATCTATAGGCACAATGAGTCGCTATCTAACCCCATCTAAAATCGCCCTCCTGTGTCTCGTCTCCATCTACACCGAAGGAGTCGTGCCCAACTCATCCGCCATCCACGTTCTCTCCTTCCTGGTGTCCTGCCTGAGTCCTCTGGACGCGAGCAACCCGCATTCCACGTCGGGCCCGCGTGAAAAGCACTCCTCCGTGTCCATCATCGACCTCGAGGAAGCGCTCTCCGCCCAGGCCTCTTCCATCCCAGGTCGCTCCGTGTGGGATCTCTTCCTGCGAAAGGTCTGGTCCATTGACTCGTGCGATGCCCTGGAGGTCTTCTTCTCCGATGTCTCTGATATCCTGGCCAAGACGCGCGACGAGCAGCTGCGGGACCGCGATAATGGTCTCGCGCCGGAGTCGGGCGTCATGCGGCTGTCGCGATGCTCTCCGCTAGGTGTGTTTGTGAGACGCGCGCAGTTGGAGTTTACCAGGTTACAGTTTCATGACTCCGTTCGACTGTGGAAGGGATTTGTTAAGTACCGGTTGCCGACGTATCGCGCGTGGGCGAGGAGAAATCCGGCTGAGGAGCAGGCTACGGTCGATATCAATCTTCTTGAGCTGGGTCTGGATGCGAATAGTCCCCTTGCGAGAGTCGCGTATGGGAATATCGAGGAAGAGGAGGAGAATGAGGAGCAGTACGTCAGTACGAAAGATGTGGAACGCTTGTTGGAGTTCCAGATCGGAGAGTTGCAGAGTACGTGACAGGCCCTTTTGCGCATTACTTTCTAACAATGGCAGGGCTCGGAGGGAGAGTTCCCGACGGCATGAAGACGACGCTGGAGCAAATCATTCAGTCTGGCGTGACGCTGCCGAACCTAGTATATTATCTACGGTAGCCCCCCCCCCCCCCCCCTTCCCCAAGCAGATCTAGGCAGGCAATTGACAGAACTAGATTCCTCGACGCCTGGCGGGCCGGAGACTACCCATCTTCCTTTGACAATCTCCATCGCTACTTCGACTACACAATGCACAGTCGGGACCGCAGCTCGTACCAGTACGCCTTGCTGAACCTAGCAATCCTGCAGGCCGATTTCGGGTGCTATAGCGAGGCAGTCTCTGCGATGCAGGAGGCCGTGTCCATCGCTCGCGAGTCTCACGATATGAACTGCCTGAACTTCTGCATGAGCTGGCTGTATCATTTCGGCAAGGCGTTCCCAGAGCAGATGAAGGACGTGCAGAACACCGGCATGCTGGGCAACGAAAAGGAGGGACTAGCCTTCCTCAAGGCGAAGGCGAAGGAGACCGAGATGTGGAGTTTGTTGAGTACGACCCTGCTGAGCGAAGCCAAGCTCGAGCTGCAAAATGTACGGAGTATGTCCTGCCTCTATGCCAGTGATACTAACAGTTTCAGGGCGAGTCGCTTTCATCTTCGATCGAGAATATTGTCCGGGCTTCCCATCTCAACGTTACCAAGAACCTTGTCAACTCGATGGGGCCGCAGCTTCTCCTGCAGGGAGCGTTGTATTCGCGAATCGGTAGGACTTCAACTCAACAGACATGCCACCCTAACTAACCATCCCAGGCGTCTCGCATCTCTCCTGGCTCAGCAACGAGATCTTCCGCGAATGCTACGCTGCTCGATCTCCATTTGAAGACTATCTGAAAAGCACATTCCGCAGCTGTCAGCTGGTGCGTCTTCCCAGCCCTAGTCCTAACACCTTCTTACCAAGAACGCAGCTCTCCCAACAAGGCCGTTACAAAGAAGTCTCGACTCTCATGAACCAGGTGGCCCCCGAGAAACTCCGACCCCTAAAAGCCAACCAATACTGGACCTTCTTCTCAGGGCTCCTACAACTAAAACGTCAAGTATACCGGTGCGTCATCCCACCCCTCCCAACCACCACTCCCCCCAAACATAGCCCAACCATCCCTAACAACCCCTCAGCGACAACAAAACCGCCTGCACCTCCCTCCTCTCCCAACTCGAAGCCATTCAGCTCCCAGACACAGACATCTCCCTCCTCCTCGCCTTCCAAACAACCGACTACCACATCCGCCAAGGCAACTACACCCACGCGCTCTCCCTGGTGGAATCCACCGCCCAATCCCTCCACCCCGAGAACTTCGACATCAACTCCCAAGTGAAACTGCTGTGCCTGAAAGCCTCCATCCTCGAGAAAACCGGCCAGCCGCAGCGCGGGTTCTCCCTCGCCATGCGCGCCGCTAGCATCGCCCACCGCGCCCGTCTCCTCCCGGGGCTCTGGGAATCCGTGACCGTGCTGGCCGCCGTGTTACTCGCGCTCAGGGAGTTCGAGGCTGCCGCGGAACTCGTGGAGAGCGTGATGCCGCAGATTCTGGAGTCGAATGATTGTGATCTGGCGGCGAGGGCGTACTCGTTGCTCGTGGATGCGAATATGGGTGTTGCGGGGAAGGTGAGAGCCCAGGGTCAAGACCAGGCTAATAATACGCATGCAACGGTGGCAAAAAAGGAGTATATGAATCGCGCGCTGGAGTACCTGGACTGTGCGTATGAGCAATTCGAGGAGATCGAGGATATCAAGGGACAGTGCGAGATGATGGCCAAGAAGGCGACAGTCATGCATTTGACGGGGGATTTGGTGCTGGCGAATGATTATGCCGCGAAGTATCTGGATTTGCAGAAGCAGGGGAGGTCGGATTTGTAGCAGTGAGTGGATTACAAGTAGTAATAGTGGTGCTGTATGACCGTATCTTGAGTTCATAGAATGTTACGATTAGTACGGAGTAGTGCTGTCAGCTGTATATGCCTGTATACATCGTAGCAATGCCAGATGTTTACCAAGCAACCTAAACAACCGGTTACAACCAAATCAACAGTTGATTTAACCCAACAAAAGAAAACAAGTCAATAAGTAGGATAGTGTGTTCAGATATCTCCATTCGCATTCATCTGTTCCCCATTCCGTCCCCTTTTGGTTTCTTGAGTCCTTCCCTCCCTTCCGGCACGGCACGGCATCTCACATCTATCTTCGAAACCCCAGCGATAAATATACATGTGTTTCCGCCCTTTGTCAAACAGCCCAGACTATCCGACGGAAAGCCATAATCTCTCATCCATCAAGGATCACAGATTTAGGTGGCCTTGTCCTTGTTGTGGTAGTTGACGGTGCTGTTCCAGCTGTTGGGGAGTTAGTTTGCCATTCTTGGCATATTCATGTTGTGCATTGAGCATGTTGACGTGAGTTCCAACTTACAAGATGGTCTAAAAACCGCATCGTATGATCAGCATATATTCAGAAAACACAAAATCCAGAAAAACTAACCTTGTCACCGTCTCCCCAGGGGTAGTTCTTCACCCGGATGTTCTGGTAGGGGTACTCGGTGCGCTCCTTGAGAGGGGGCATGTGGTCCCAGTGCTCCCAGTGCTCCTCCCAGAGGTTGTAGGCGGTCACGCCACCCAGGACGAGGGCGGGGATGACAGCACTAGAGAGTGTGAGTTATGGTCTGCGATGGTCGCTGGCCCTTGAGAGGTACTCAATTGGGTCGGGTTGGTAAGTGGGAAGGGAGGGTATCGTACTAGATGGAGAGCTTGCGCCAGAGGTCTAAATCGGGTCAATTGCGTCAGTGTATCCAATTCGTAGTGGAAACTGTCTCCGAGCTCTGCGTAAGAGCTCAATTGGCCCCAGACAGGAAAAAAACATACCACTGGTAGCAGCAGCGTGGTGCTTCACAGCCTCGCGCTCACGGTTAAACTCGTTGTCCACGGCCCAGGGAAACTTGCTGCCCTCGGTGCTGTTGAACCGACGCTGGACGGCCGCGCGGACGGGGGCGGAGCGAGTCTGCTGCGCAGAGCGCTGAGCCAGACGAAGGATGTTGCGTTGAGGGAACATGGTGTTGACACGGAGAGCAGACGTTGCCTGATTGCAGCGGTGCAGGGGAGGTCGGAGAGAGAGAGAGAAAGGGAAGTGGGATTATGTCGGAGGTCCGCCTTTCCGGTTAACGAAGGTTTAGCGGCCCCGTGATTTCATTCCGCAGCCGCCCATTTGCTCGGGGTGGATTATGTCAGCGGTTGATATCAGGTCACGTGTTGGGTGATGCTTCTCGACGTCAACTATTATTGGAGGTGTGCTTGGGAATTGGTTTCTGAGATTGTTTTCGTCGGGTTATGTCTGTCTGGATGTGATTCTTTTGCCATGGGGTTTCGCATCACCACCTGGAACGGTAAGCACGTTTCCCTCCGTGGCATTTTTATCCGCTAATGCGTCGTCCATAACAGTCAATGGGATCCGGTAGGTATGGTCTTCTAGCGAGATTAATCATCATCATGCTGAGTGTCTAGAAACCCATTCTCGTATGAGCCATGGCGAGGGAAACGCACCTTCGAGGTACGACGTTGCATCCCAATCCATCCCACTCCCGCTAATGACAGCAGGCCATGTTTGACATCCTAGAGGCCGATATCGTCGTCTTCCAGGAAACCAAGATCCAGCGTAAGGACCTGCGAGATGATATGGTACTAGTTCCTGGATGGGACTGCTACTTTAGTCTCCCGCGCATCAAGAAAGGTCTGCACTGCGTATCACCGTTCGCCGGATCAACTAACGAGGACAGGCTACTCCGGAGTGGTCATCTATACTCGCAATGCAACCTGTGCTCCCATCCGCGCCGAAGAGGGTCTCACTGGCGTACTCTGTCCGCCCAACTCGTCGTCTCCGTTCCGAGACCTCCCCGAGGACCAGCAGATCGGCGGGTATCCGACCATGGAGCAACTTTCTCGGCTCGAGTTGGACGCCGCCACGCTGGACTCGGAGGGCCGGTGCGTCCTCTTGGAGTTTCCCGCATTCGTCCTCATCGGGGTCTATTGTCCGGCTAACCGGGATGAGACACGTGATTCGTTCCGGCACGGCTTTCTGGATCTGTTCGACGCGCGCATCCGGAACCTGGTGGCCATGGGCAAGCGCGTCTTCGTCACGGGCGATATCAACATCTCTAGAGAGCAGATTGACGCGGCGCATGCGGCCGAGGCCATTCGGAAAGGCGCCACGACGGAAGATGAGTTTGTGTCTGCGCCTGCGCGTCGGCTGTTCAATCAGCTGCTGGCCGGCGGGAAAGTAGTTGGTCCCCGCGATGAGGACCGAGAGCAGCCCGTCCTACACGATATCTGCCGCTCGTTTCACCCGGATCGACGGGGCATGTATACCTGCTGGGAGCAGAGGATCAATGCGCGGCCGGGGAATTACGGATCGAGGATTGACTACGTTCTGTGCAGTCTGGATATGCAGGAGTGGAGTTGTGATTCTAATATACAAGAAGGGCTGATGGTAGGTTCTCTCTCGTCTAGCATGGCCTCTCCATCTGTCTTTAACGATGGCAACCAGGGATCCGATCACTGCCCGGTATATGCCGTCTTGAAAGACTCCGTCCCTCTCCAAGGCGCCATGGTCAATATCCGCGATCTCATGAACCCCTCGGGCGTGTTCCACAACGGAGAGCGCCAGGGGGAGTACTCATCGAAGCTTCTCCTGCCTCTCTCCGGGCGACTGATCCCGGAGTTCGACAGACGACGGAGCATCAAGGACATGTTCGCGCGCAAGCCCAGCGCACCAGCCGAAACTCCCAACGAAACCCCGCCAGCATCAACCTCCAAACAGCCCCCACAGCCACCCCAAGGCACCGTCCGCAAGCGCTCGGAAAGACCTGATCCTCCTCCGCCCGTCAAACGCACCAAGTCCACCATCCCCGCGTCCTCCCCCGCAGCACCCACCACGGGCCAGAAATCCCTCAAGGGCTTCTTCAAACCGAAATCCGACCCATCCTCCCGCCCTCCAGTCAACTTCCCCCAAGCACCAAAAAACAACCCTCCCTCCCAACCCCAACCCCGACCACCGTCACATGGCTCCGACGCAGGACCCGACGCCGTTATTGATCCCATCGCGAGCCAAGAAGGCTGGTCCAATCTCTTCGCCAAGAAACAGCCCCCGGCATGCGAAGGACACCAAGAAGGGTGCATCCTCCTGAAGGCCAAGAAACCGGGGATCAACTGCGGCCGGGCATTCTGGATCTGCTCGAGGCCGCTCGGTCCGAGCGGGAGTAAAGAGAAGGGGACCGAGTGGCGATGTTCGACGTTCATTTGGGCGAGTGATTGGAATCCGTAGCGTTTCCTGCTGGGGTTGGGTTTTGTTAGTGCTGTGGTTGATGAAGGATATACATGGATGGATGGATGGGGGGATGCTGATGTTATACTCGGATGACATACCCGACGATGTATGTAGAATCTCCGAGGGAAATGTATTCGTGTAGTGGCCGAGAAAAAGGGGAATGCAATGCTCCAGGAAGCAGCCCGATTTGGCCATCTATATACCCCCAACCTAGCACATGCTAGCACGGGTGCCAACCAAACACTCAACCAAAAATACCATCAACAGACAAAGAAGATCGGGGACAGAAAAAAAAATTAAAAAAAAATTAAATCCATAATCCATCTAAGCCTCGGTGCCTGACCTGCATCCTCCTGCGGATGTCAATCCGGGTCAATGCCAATCCTCCACCCCACTAGTACGAGTGTTTGTGCTACCACACTCTCTTTGATTTCTCTCTTTTTTTTATTATTATTTCTTTCTTCGGTTTAGTTGATCGCCTTGACTCATCTCAGATAGCTAGGTAGACGCGTTACGCATGGTTTGCCTTGGGGTTCTAAGTTCCTGGACCACGGATTGGGCTTGGCCTCGAGGGAAGGGTTACATCGTCCGACCTGTTCCTATGTTCGCATGACTGGGCCGATCGGTTTGTTTCATCTGGTACAGTATATATCGTAGAGTGTTATTTACCTAGTGGACCTTGGAGGAATGACAGGCCACTAACAACTTCTGTACTTGTGGAGACGTAGACTATGATCTGGACGATGGAACAGGATAGATGACAGGCCCCTACCTTTTTCTGCACGTGTGGCGAATGACATGGGTACCGGCCTTAGATTTTAAATGCCGGGATTTGATCAAAAAAAAACCCCCCCCGTTCCTATATTCATGTTTCAATTCTGGGGCTAGTACATACGTAGATCACCATCCAGACAATGAACCGGGATAGATGACAGACCTAAATGACATACTGGTCTTACACATTCCATGCCAGGGCCTGGTTCAAAGAACCCCCTCAATCTGGACCCAAGGGGTGAGGGGAAAGAATAAAAAACTAGCAGACAATGAAGTTCGACCCCTGTAACCAGTGATTGCCTGATCATCACCACCGTAAACAGAAGTGGATGAAGATCACTGTCTCTACAGAAGTAAACAGGCCAGAACAAAAGTAGAAAAGGGGAGGCCGTAGAAACATTCGTGATACATCGTCCTAGACTCTGTGGGCGGATGTACATGCGAAAACGATTATGTGTACAGAGAGATGGCAAAAACACAAACCAGCCGCCGTAAAGTCGAAGCAAAAGAAAGAAAAAGGACGAAGACATTGAAAGGCCAGTCCGAGGACAACAGGAATTCTTTCCTTAGACTTAGGCAACAGAGCCCCGTCATGATCAAGGGTACTCGGTCATGTAGTCGGAGAAATCAAGATTCTCAGGAAAGGGATTATCCAGACCACTATCCTGCCGCATCTGCTCAAGCAATGTGTCGAAGGCCATGTGGTCGAACTCGAACGGCTGTTCGGGCATCGGTATGTCGATTCCGGCGAGGCCGTCGTCCACGGGCAGGCACATGAGCTCGGTATAGCCGGGAGTCGAAACGTCCGAGACTTCGTTGGTCGACATGGGGGACTTGGGTGATTTGGTAGACAGGCTCGTCTTCCTGTCCTGGCGCGACGAGGCACGGCGCTTTCTTTCGGAGGGCTTGCGAGGCGAGTAGTGGTAGTCCGGGTGCTCTTCGGCATGCTTTGTTTTTAAGTCTTCCGCTTGCTGGCGGAATTGCATCTTCACTTCCTCGTCTTCGTCCGTCCACTGTTTGCCTAGGATCACAGCTGGTACCATTAGCGAACCGCCAGCAAGTCAAGTGAACAGATATCAGCTTACAGATTTCGTTGTTGCAAAGGGCAGGGTATGCTTCCTTGACCTTTGGGTGATGATACTGGCGATACAGGATAAACGCATTTGGGGGTCGAGGAATTTTAGCCGGCTTCGTATGTATGCATGCCTTTCCTTGCATTCTGGTGGCAGATGCAAAGTTCCCGTGTTCAGCTCTCAGTGTTCTATCGTGACAGGCAACCGATATGGCGGTTCCTGAAAAGGCGGGGGTGCGCATGACGCGAAGAGCATTAATAGACTCATCAACAAAAGCAATAACGGGGGCATCAATGAGAGCACTGTCGTAACATTTAGTTCCTTCTATTATCAGTTTATCCTTTTGTAGACCTACCCGAGACGAGCCTTGATTTTGTCGACGTTGCATTGGCCGATCATGTCGGTGATGTTGACGGGAAGGAGGACCTCATTGTTGGTGGACTGGAGATTTCCCAAAGCATCCTGCCAAAGGAGCTCTGTGAGCTTGTCGGTGGATTCAAAACTCGACTTCATGGCGATAGGAACGGCAGTCATTGTGGATTCTGTGAAACAAGATATTGATTTGGAAGGTATGAGAAGAGAGAAATTGGAAGTCATGTCCAAGCAGGAAAGTTTTGGAGATGAAAGAAGAGACAGGGGCGGAGGGTAGGAAAGAAAGTAGCTCAAAGACAGTGTCTTGAATATCGGAGTCTCAGAATAAGAAAACGTGGAAAGTCCCGAGAAGACTTGACCAGTGAATCTGCTGTTCAATAAGAGGTGGGAGGCTGGTGCCTTTCTTTGTTTACCTAAACAGGTGTGGTGACTTTCCAGAAACCACATCCATACGTAATTTTCATATTGGTCACTGATATATTCACTATAGACCTCAAGATATAACGCGATTATTCTGTAACCCGCCATCCCTCCACAACCTTTCCTTTTCACCTTCCTTTGCCACCTTGTCCATCCAACTTTGTCTACAGTTCAACCTTCTCCCATCACGAACCCTCAAGCAAAACAAGCTGAGATCTCCCATTTGCTCTTTCTGTGTATTGACCGTCTCACATTCTTTGCTTTTTTGCCATGACTCTCGTGAATACTATTATGAGATACCTGAGTCGTGTCTCACGAGATGAAACCCTGTCCCCTGATCTGAGAGAGCAGGCCACTTACATTGGTGTCTCGTATCATTCGCACAGAAGTCTATCTCGCTTGGTGGCGCAGGTCACTATCTTTACTCAAGGGGATTTCAAAATTCATCCTTCTCACAGAGTCAATCTGCTGGGCGAGAATTTGGATACTGCTGCCCGTCGTCATGCCAGAGATGTGCTCAATGCCATATCCGATTTTAACATCGTCCCGTCTCTTGCCGACCTGGAAGGCCACCCCATCGAACTGTTCAGTATTTTTGATCCTCGTGTTGACTGTGCTATGGCTGGTGACAACAGAATTCGTTTCCATGAGTTACTTCTTCAGAATGAAAAGAAGGCCAATGATGACCTCACCAGAGTCATCAGAAAGTTCGGGTATCACTACATTTTTCGGGCTGGTCTGCAAGAATATTACATGACGTCAGTCTTCCCCAGGGACAATGATATGATTGTTTACTAATTTAAGAAGAAAAACTGTCGCTGAAATGGTCAATTTCTTTCGCCCAGATGGCCGTGGAGATCAGTTTCGCATCAGTTGCCAGCAAGCTTGCTATGGTGCTATGGAGCGTTGTCTTCGTTTAACTGGAGAGGAAAAGGCTAATATGATTCGAACGACCCGCTGCTTTCCTGAGGACGCTCACAAGCTTTGTAAGTTATTTAATTTGGACTTGTTTCTCTTGGCATTGCTGACAGTACTATAGGGGATTGGATGGAGCACAACCGTAAAGCTTACTTTGCGATGAAAGCTGCGTTTGCCATTCTCATAACTTTGGAGAGTACGAGCCCCAACATATTTTTGGAGGGGGACAAGCTAATTCTTCAAAACAGGAAGATAAAACCTCAATGCTGAATGTTACGCACTCCCCACTGCCTCATGAGCATACGGCACGATCACAGCTGTCCAGCATGACAACAATCATCATCATGGTACGGTCTACGGAAGCATACAAGCGAAGCATAGCGATCAGTTTTCCCTTTTTTCTTCTACATTCCTCGGCGCTGGAGTCTCGCTTCTATTTTCTCCAAGTTCTATGTCTTATTCATGTTCTCCATACCCTCTGTGTATTCTTTCGTTCCCATCCGTCTATAGTACAGCACGTCTTTCTCTGCACCAGCATGACTCGTATCCCTCGAGACGATATGATGACCTCAAACGTCCGTCTGGCAATGATGACGAATCCGTGTACATTGGGATTCAACTAGCGTTTCTTGTTTATCCTTACCCTTTCGGGCTTACTTTCGGGTTCTTATTCTGTTTTAATCGTCTTGTTATTTTCCTTCTGCTCATTTTCTTTTCTCTTCCGCCCGGTTCTTTTGTTCTTGTCTTTGCTCTTGGCTCGATGACTCTGCCTTGTTCTTTGATACCGCCGAGCAGACGACTTCGCTACAGTACTGTTACTTTCAGGCTGTTTGGAGCGATATCGTTTGAGTTCGGAAGTCGGGGAGACAACAAAGCGATCCACCTGGGAGGGCGGTCTCGCCAATCGATGACTGGGCACTCGATCTGGGGTATCTTCTTTTACTGTTCTGTTCTTTTGTTCGTCTTACGGGATGAAGACTTCTTGTTCTTTCTTTGTTTCGGGAGGCCACGTTCTTCACGGGGTTGTCTCTATCTGGGATGGAGTTCAACTGGGGTTGCAATCTGGAGGGAGTTTTTTTTTTTTTTCGGTGGTCTATTATTTACTGCCTTGCTTGTTTCTGGTCTGTTTTCTGTTTCTATCTGTTACATGTGGATACTGAAATCAAGACGCCACCACTTTGCATACCATGAAACCAAGAATGAATGTAGTAGTAAGGCCATACAGGGGCTGGATTAGCACGTTGGCTGATGGTGGCTAAGCCGACCTCAGGCAAACCTTCTTTGTGTCTGACTTTTCCACCTCCACCTGGCGTCGACCTTCGCCTCTTCCCGTCCTTATCGATCAGATATTGGATGATGGATGATGGATGATGGATGATGGATGCAAGTGATACACGGCTCCATCGAACTCACCTTTATCCTACATCCGCTGTCATGTCCATCTGCGTCCTCATTCTCGAACAGGCAAACCGAAAGAATACACGAACGAAAAAGAAGCTCTCGTCGGGATTTTAGGACCAGATCAGGAAAGGTACGTCCCCTCCATCTCTCCCTGTCCTTGTCCCTTGCCCCATATCGTGAGCGAATGAGCAAGCGAGCAAGGTTTATTTTACAGCTAACTGAACTTTCTTCCTCCTCCTAGACCTTAGTACCCTTCTCGTCGAGTCACAGGAATCAGGCACGGTCCTGTCATCTACGCTATCCTGTCCTATCCACCCAGCATGCCCGATGAACAGATACCCAGACCGAGCAGGAACGAGCAAATGGACGCAGACCCATCGAGACAGACAGGATTGGACCCTGCAGGAACACACCGCTACCAGACCCTCCCTGTCAGACCAGTACCCAACACGGTAAAGCAAGCCATCCCAACCAGACCCAGACTTTGAAAATTCAAGAATTGCGCTCCCCACTACAACCACGCCCACGCGTTAACTACTAAGCTAGGCTAAGATCATCATCCGGCCGAGGAACGTACCAAGGATTGAACCAGCTAACCAGGCTGTCTTCCTCCAGGCTACAGGACCACCCCGACCTGATCTCCTGATCTTCCCTTTTTGCCTAGGCTAGTGGAGCCTAGCATTTAGCTACAGCGTCCAAAGTTGAGAATTTGGAATTCAGAATGCCCAGTCTCGACTCCCATGCCTATGTAACCCCTTAGTGTTACATCCAGCCATCATCCCTGCTTATCCAGCTCGTACGAACCAAACTACCATAACGCTACCTGCCAAGCGCAACCTCGCAGAACAAGAGGACAAAGCGGACAAAGTCCAGGAAGAGCCCAGACCGCATCCATCCATCCATCCATGACAACAAATACACATCCAGCGACACCAGACAGATCAATACCGGTCCAGACCAGACCAGACCAGACCACTACAGAAAATCCCGCAGATCAGAGCATCCCCAGACCAACCCAAACCAACTACCTACATCCCGTAAACCAGCAGTGTACCTAACAGTCTCAAGGACATAGGCAGTACAAAGAACCACCCTCCCTACCACCCTACACCCTGGATCCTGCATGCGGAGGTCCACAGGCAAATCCGCGGGACGAAAAGCCCCAAAAAACGGCGACGGCGCCGCACGATGAATCTAAACAAAGAAGTGTCAACCCTTGGCCAAACGCCAAGACACGGAGAGTTGAAGGCGCGCAGAGTTTCTTTGGTACGTTTTTTTCCCCCCCTTCCTTTATTTCTTTCTTTTGGATGCAGGTCCACATTTGCCAGGTCAAGCACGTGCAGATATCATCTACCTAGGTATGGAGGTGCTTAGTCCAGGGTGTCAAGTTTGATTTTTTTTTTTTTTTTTTAGATAGATGCTCACACATACATACTGAGTTAAAAACGTATCCAGACACCATCACCCCTACCTACCTACCTACCTATGGGTTAGTTTGGTATGGTTGAGTGAGTCAATGTTTAATGTTTCCTTTCATATTTACATCTTTGAAACATCGAATCGTTCGATCGATGGGGATGTTGTTTAGTGCAACTACAATACCTTAAACCCATCTAGTTACAACAGTGCAGTAGTGCATGTCACGGGGTACCGCCTTCCGCTTTTGGTTTATGTGTCATTGAACCGTTAGACGACTAGAATACCAAGTCCCCAGACTTGGCTGCGCATCGCTCTATCTAGTACCTTGGTCCGTCGTCACCCAGTACAGTCGTACGGACTCTAGGACAGTGGCACAGTAGCACAGGAGTGTGGACGTGCAGTGTAATTGTGTAAGTTATCAAGTTACTAGTTAATTAGTTAATAGTTAGTCAAATAAGATAACTATCTAACTACTACTACTACTACCTAATCTGTGGCTTAGCAGTTTTAGCACACACCTAAACCCAACAAGACGGGTCGAGTTAGTCCCTCTCTTGTCTTCCTCCTTACTGTTTTCGGAGTAGTGACTGGATGCCGGATAATTCATGCGAAGTGGGGAATACGTCGATCAAGTTAGTTCCCGATGGCTCGTGTCGTTCGTTCTTTCTCTCTCTAGGTCTAGTTGGTCTTGGCTGCAGACCGGAGGGTTCAATTACTCTATATCCAAGGGGAATTTCATTCAAATAGTTATGATAAGGCCTGGGTACAAGAAGGGAAGAAAAGAAAAGAAAAGAACTAAAAGGCTAGCTAGATGGATGGATGAGAGGGGAACTAGGTAGGATATGAAAGACCCTCAAAATGATAGATCGCCTAGAAAAAAGAAAAAGAAAGAAAATGAGAGAGATGAACTAAAAGGCAAGAACAAGGAAAAGGGGGGGGAGAGACCTCATTAAATCAATCCATGATCGATGGGATCCCCTGACCATACAACAATTCAACTCGCCTTAATCTTCCTGGTACGAAATCTTACGCATCTCACCCAGACGCTGTCGAGCCCGTGCGAGATTATTCTCCAGTTGAAGGATTTCGACCTATGAGTGGCGTTAGACCAACGGTTTTATCATAAAGAAACAAAGAAAACCTCCTCCTCCGGGGACCAATGGGCAACCACATTGGCCCCCGGAAAAGCAAGAAACGTACCTGCTGCTCCATCTCCTGAACCTTGAACTCGTGCGAGCTTAACTTGGAATAGTCGACTGTTTCCGTCTCGTCCTGGTTCTTCTCCCGAATGATATCCTGCACCTGTCGTACGAGAGCCCGGCACGCGGCTCCCACGGCCTTACTGGCCGTCTCCAGTCGGTCCTGCGTCTTGCTCATGAACGTCGCCTTGACGCGACTGGCCGCTACCAGCTGCGCCGTGCTGGCCGCTACGTCGTTACTGGCAACGATCAACTGCTCCGGCGAGTTGCGTCCGGAGATCACCCCGTCGGCCGTCTCGATCAACGTGTTGGTCGACGCTGCCACGGCCTTGGCGGCCGAGATCAAGCCCTCCGTCCACCGGTTGTTCTTCTTGTAGAAAGCCGTGCGCGACGAGCTACCCCGCCCCTCGCGTACAATCTCCTGCTGCGAGTCGGTGGCGGCCTTGATCAGTTCGGCGATAGCGTTGGTCACTGCGATCGCTGCCTCCAGTATCCAATCATGGATGCGCAGCTCGTACGTCGAGTATCCGTCACGCGGCTTGTTCTTCAGCTTGGCCAATCGCTGCGCCGCCGCGTCGATGGCATCGGCCGCCTTGAGCAGTTCTTTGTCCACCAGGTCCCCGAGGTCGCCGTTCGTCGTCAGCTTGCTGCTCTTGGGCGCGAACGCCTCCACCTGCTTCGATAGGCTCTGCAGGTCCCGCTGCACCTCCAAATTGTTATTAATAACCACGTCCGTCTTCTGAAGCGCCTCCAGGCCCTCCAGCCGGAACGACTGCAGCCCCCGGAAGAAGCGCACCGTAGCCTGGGCAGACTTGCGCGCCCCATTGGTCAGCTGGTCGGCACTCTTGTCGTCGTTAGCGAACCGAGTCAATCCCTTGGTGTTGCTGAGCACGTCGGCCACCGCCCCCGAGAACACGGAGACGGTCCGGATGATCTCGGCGTGGGTGCTGTTGGGGCCGTCCGCGATGAAGTTGTTGAAGGCCGTGGAGAACTCCGTAGCCGAGGCAGATGCCTTTTCGATCTGCGAGAGCACGTAGGGAGGCGAGGCGTTCTGGTTTCCGGCCTGGTTGGAGGAGTCCAGCTCGTACAGCGCGTCGTCCACGCGTTGCACACCAGTCTGGAGCACGGAGTCGATGATGTCAGTGATCTTCGACACTGTGCTGTGCAGAACGGCATCAATCTGGTCGTCCAGTTCGTTGTCGGCATCGCCTTGGTTCTAGTACAGTTAGCTTGGAGAGATAGAAAGCAATTTTTGTTCACAACGTACCAGCTTCAACTCCTCAAGCTCCATAAGAGCCTGTTCCATTCCCGACTTGTAAACCTCAATCTCCTCATCCTTTTCACGAAGCGCCACGTCCTGGTCACCCTGGCGCTCGGAGTTCTTGCTGCTATATTCCTCCAGGGCGCGATTCTTGTTCTACAGTATTGTCAGCATCAGGTATCTCAAAATTCCAATTGAATGCTTACCCTCAGCGCTTCTTCCAGATCCGCCATCTCCCGGTTATACTTCGACAACAAGGTAGATATCTCCGTACCCTTGGCGCGTTCGGCGTTTTCGGCCCGCTCGAGCGCAAAGCGAAGCTCGCGCTTGACCTTCTCCACCTCCTCCTTGTTGTTGCCGGTCAGACGATCCCGGTCGTGCAGGGCACGGTCTCGTTCGCGGATCATGTCCGCAAGCTCGAGGTTCTTGGTCTTGAGCTCGCGCTCCAGCTTCTCGCGTCGCTCGATCGCCTCGTGCGCCGACGCCGCCTTGATCTTCAGGCTCTTGGTCGTCTGCAGGAGGTCCAGGTGCTCCTGGCGCAGCTGCGAATAAAGCTTGGCCAGGGCTTCGTACTTGGACCGCCAGGTGTTGACTTGCTCCTGCAGCGACCGGATCTGGTCGTCACGTGAGGCGTTCTGCATGTTCAGGTTCGAGGTCAATTGGTTCATCTGCTCCTCCAGATCCTTCACACGGCGATCGTATTGCTGCAGCATCAGCTGGTCGCGTTCGAACTGCGCCCGAGCGTTCAGGTTCTCCTGCTCAAGTTCCGCCAGACGACCCTGGGTCTGGGTGCTGAACTGGTCGCGCAGCAGCTGCTCCTGCGCTAGCCGGGCCTGCTCGGCCTGGAGACGTTGCTGCTCCTCGAAATCATTCTGAGCCTGTTGCTGCGCCAGGATCTGCTGACGCTGTTGTTCCTCCCACTGCTGCTGCAGGCGGCGCTGCTCCGCTTCGAATTCCTCCTGCTGGCGCTTGGCCTCGGTGGTCCAGAAGTCGTTGATTGGCTCGGGTTCGGCAGCTACCTTCGGCGGCGGAGTGGGCTCGGCCTCGATCTCCTTGGCAGGGCGCTTAGGTAGAGCGGGACGTTCTTCATCCTCGCCCAGCAAGTTGGGAGGGTCCTGGGGCAGCTTGGGAATCGTGATAAGGCTGGTCAAGTAGCGCAGGTTCGAGCATTCGTAGTAAAACCGAACCAAACGGTAATGTTGGGCATCGTAGCGGCCTCGGAGGGGCTCCAGGGCCTCGGCATCGCCAGTCGCTGTAAAGACCCAACCGTTAGCACCCAAATCCATTTTTACAGCAACTGTAGTGCGTACTGGTATGCATGGCCCGCAGCATGCTCGTAATGAACTTGTAGATGCCATAGCTCTCTTGCACCAGCGGCACTAGCGACGAGATCCGGCACTCGTTGTTCGTTCCCGACTGGAAATGCGAGAAGATCAACTTCTGGAACGCATCGATCTGATCCTGCAGAGTCATGAGGTCGGTAATCGTCTCGTAACTAGTCCCTATTAGCCAACCAGTTATTCAACGTAAGCTCGAATAGCACACGTACCCCTCGTTCGGATCGTTGATCGTCTTCAAACTGATATACTCCTCATACTCGAACAGACCTATATCCCTCAGCAAGTATCCGGCAAATCAAGCACATGGATTCCATACCATTGAACTCAGGGTGGTTGCGATGGAACGCTAGCTTGGACTCGAGGAAGAAGACATATTCGCGAATCAGGGGACCATATCCTAGTATCCCAGTCAGCAGTCAAACCTCTTATAGCCAACACCACCGGCGTCACCCCTGACATACCGCGAATACCATCACCTCCGACACCGCGCATCAAGCTGTCCACCCAATTGACATGCTGCTGGGCCTCACGAACCACTGCCGGGTGTCCCTCCTGCAGAACCTTATGTATTGTGATGAGCGCTTTGTAGGTCTGGACTTCGTCGGCGAGGACAGGCTGGCTAGACGATTTTGAAAACATATCAGCTACCACCAAATCATGCCATTCTAGCATCCACCTACACTTTCATTCCCGCCCAGAACGCGGCGGAGGACTTGTGGTCCCATGTATACACGATACAGCTCCGAACATGTTTACCTGCGGGAAACGGAATCAGCGGGCCGTCAATCCAACGGAGATTCGAATCGCGTCGACCAAAACGGAGACAGAGGGGGAAAGGTAGAGCGAGTATTCGGGAAGAAAAGCGCAATGCATACGTTTAGGAGCGGTTTCCTCTAAAATAGCGAATCAAGGTCAGTTCATCAGAACCGCGCGAAATCACCGTCGTCCGACGGGCCATGTGTTAGAACGGGACATAACTTACCGATGCTGGTGGCTTTGCGAATGTTAATCGCCAAATCGGCCTCCGTTCTATCCCCCCGCAAGTCAGTAGTCTATTCTGATATGACTGTTCCCCCCCGGCAATTTCCCCTCCAGCTGTGGATGCAAGCGTACCGACTCATCTTGGCGGCTGCAGGCGAACTCGCTGCCGACGAGGATCAGGGGAGTGTGCGGCGGGAGCCGGTGGACCCGAATACGGACGGCGCAATTCAAAGAGTCCGAGGTAGAGGACACGGACGGATGGATGAAAAAGGAGGAAGGAAAGGGGAAAGGAGTGGATAGGGAGGAGACACGACAAAAGAGAGTTAAAGAGAGGCGTGATGGGGAGGGGGGAAAGAGGGAGGAGGAGCATGACGTTTGGCGGGAAAGCTGACGCCTGCAGGGCCCATCGCGGGTCTTGGCACCGCCTCCTGATCGAACGCCCGTTTGGGTCTTTGGGTCGTCAACCTGGTTAGGCAGCCTGCTTCGAGTCCACAAATGAGGTTGCACCGTCGCTGGGCTTGCGTCGTCAATATACAAAGGCAGCAGGCTCCCAATCATGCGAGAATGGCACGAATTCGTCACAATTCCCCGGAAAACATGGTGCTCCCTGCATCGGATTTATATAGTAACCGGATCTACACACTTCATAATAGTTATAGCATCGCCCTAAAAGGCACACAGAGGCTGTGTAAATGTTCGAACCCGATGTATCCCATTAACCAATATCGCAATAATTAAACGCCCGCTCCAAATACATCTGCCTGCTCTGCCAGGATAACACGGCCAGTTCGCAAAAAGAAATTATCAAGACTAGAACACCGACTCGCCCCCTTCTATATACTCCATAAACCCTCGACACCCACGTCTTTCATCGTCTCCGTCACGGAAGAATTCCATCGGTTGCCGATAAGATCTCCATCCCATGTTTCCCATGGCCCAGCGAATCGTGATCTTCTGTTGCCTGGTCATGTTTCTCGACACTCGGTGCGTCCGTCTGCGTCTCCTCCGATGAGGGCGAGTGCTCCTTCTTTGGCTTGGGCAGGTCCACTTCAGGGGTCACGTCTACGGCCGGACTATTAGGCGTTGAATCGTAGGGGGCCTCGACAACCAGCAGTTCATCCGGAACGTTGTCACCGTCTTCCGGGTTGAACACCGGCTTGCGTCGCGGGGGTAAAGGTGGCTTTGGAACGGGCCTCTTGTGTCCGTCTTCGGTCGACCCGTGCGAGGTATCGAGGTGAACGGGTTTGCGCTTCGGCGCTGCGGAGGTATTCCTCTTGAAGGCAAACCTCGCGGGGGATGGCAGCGGGGTGCCTGGAGGAGGGAGAGGATGGCCGCGCCCGATCGGTTCCTCCGGGGTGCCGGCAGGACGAGGCGCCTCGGGTTGGTTGTTGTGCTCGCTCTTGCCAAACATGTTCCAGCCCCATTTTTTGGCCACAGAAGTTGCCGTTCCGATCGAAATCGGCCCCGGGGCCTTGTTGTCCGAGGACGCAGATGTAATCGATTTGGTCAGGGTCTCGAAGGTGGTGCGTCGCCGCTGTTTACTGCTATTATTTAAGGATGTAGTGGAGCTGCCACCGCCACTTTTGAGGTTCAGAGACGAGTCGCTCGCTTTGTGTTGAATGGAGGAAGACCGCCGGGGCGAATCATTGCTGAGTTCCCCCACACTCTCGATGGATTCGACGATCGATGGATCCCGACTCTGTGCAGCGGCGCTGTCCGGCCCAAGTTGGCTGTCCGCAGGCGGCGAACCGCCGGGCGTCCTGGTCGGCGACGATGGTGGAGACCGGCTGGTTATTTCGATCATGGCACTGGTGGCGCTACTTTTCTCGTCATTCTTGCCGTCGTACGTAGCCTTGTCGACGTTCACGTTGTCCGCCGTGAGCACCGGGTCAGCGGCATGGGAGAAGGTCTGGGATCGAATCACTCGGGGAGGAGAGCCGCCAGCTTTCTCCATGGCGGAAGTTAAAGCACTGGTAGCATGACCCAAGTTCTCCTTGATGGACCCTTTGGAGCCCTTGCGAGACTTTAGAGCCTCGGAAGGTACGGGCTCGGAAAGTGTAGGTGCACTCATTGTACGCTCGTCCTTTGCTTTCAGCACGTCGATCGAATCCTCCTTGGGACCAGTTGTTTCTTGAGGCTGTTCGCCAGATTCATCAGGTATATCCGTCTTGGACTCAGGCTTAGGGATGTCCCGCTGCCAAATCCCTCCACGGAAACGCTGCGACAAGGTATCCAAGAACGGCACGTCGTCCCAGAAAGGTTGGACGATACTCTCTGCGACAACCTCGCGGATCCGGCTCTCGATGGTACGTAAAATGATGCCGTATGTAATTTGCTTCGAGCTGACGATAGGCTCAATGTCCATCACCATGTTCGGCATGGACTCGAACGAAATCCAGGCACGGTTGCTGGGCGGGGGCTTGAAGCGGATCAGCAAGTGACCCTCGAGCTTTTTCAGCACGACAGCCAGAACGATGTCGACCTCCCGGGCCTTGAACCGTTGACCCAAGTCGATGCGCACCGTGGCGGAGATTTCCACGCGGAAATTGCCTGTATACTGTACGTCGGTTTCCACACAGCAATTGCCGTCGACTGTCAAGTCCTTCAGCCTCGGGTTGATGATGAACGGAGCTCCTTCGCCCATGTCGATCCGTTGCAGGCCGATCCGGCTGATGAAATTGGGTTTGTTGACTCGGGAGATCTTTTTCGTGATCTTCTTTCGAACAAACTCCTCCATTTCAGGCGTCTTGTACATTGCCAGAAACAATCGACCCAGCACGGCGTTGATCCACCGAGTCTGTAGCTGTTCCTCGGAGGAATGCAACCGCTGAACCAGGGCAACGATATGCTTCGTTTCGAAGGATTGATGCTTGGGCGGACCGTCCGACGAGTTCCCCATTCGAGCCTGATTCTGAAGCATGGCGAAATAGAAATCCTCCTTCTCCGACAGATTCTCGGAGAAGAGGTAGAACGGAGGGGTCGGTCCGCCGAGGTCTGCCAGCGATTCCAGTCGTCGGGTGAGAGAGATGGCATTCCTCTTCAGCCACAACTCCCCCTCCTGGATCTCCCCCTCCCCGCCGTAGATACTCACGTCATGGTGGGCGAGGGAGATGACATAGCGCACCTCCACCTGGTGTTCATCGTCATACAGCATCAAATGACCGTGCCTGTAAGTATGACGGCGCTTATCAGCCAAACCCGGAATTGTGCCAAGAACAGAAAGGAGAGGAGCCATACCGCAAGACAATAAAGAAGACATTCCGCGCCCGTTTCCCGTTTCTCCCATTCGCTTTGGCCGGCTCGATGGTGGGGGTCTGCTTGCGGTCGAACAAACTCCGGTACATAGTTTGGTAGACGCTGGGGCTCTCCGCGGCGATCACCTCGCCCGCCGGCGTGGTTCGCTCGGGAGGCTTCCCATTGACTCCACCAGGCACATATTCACGACAGACGGCGAAGTATCCGGCCGCGACATCGGGCTCGTGGGTGCGATGGAATTTGTCGGCCAATTCATCGGTGCCGGACTTGAGACTGTACTGGTCGTCGGTGGGACGCCGAAGGGGGTCGTGAGGCTGGTCGCATGGCTTGTCGGCCGGCGGTGGGGGGGAACGGAGGGTCAAGTACGCATGGAGGAAGAGGAGTAGCAGGACGAGCGGGATGAAGGTGAGTCCCCCAAGGATGTAGACGAAAAGAAAGTTGGCGAGCAAACCCATTGGGAAGTGGTCGGATCAAAGGTGCAGCAACGAAAGGCCCATCCTGGAGGGAGGGAGGGTGAGACAAAGCAGGAGGTTGGTTGGTTGATTTGCTTAGTAGGTAGGTGTACGGTGTACTCCGTAGGTAAGACAGATAGTGAGCAGTAACGAGGAAAAATAACTGGGGAGGTCCTGCCCGGATACAGCACCAGATGAGACCAGCTCTTCAGAGAGACGGAGAGAGAGAAGAAGAAGAAGAAGAAGAAGAAGAAGAAGAAGAAGACAGAGAGAAGATGGAAGGATGACGGGGTCTTGTGCAGCAGCAACTGGTCAAGTACCTGGAAGTACTCCGTTGGTACCTCCGATGAGACCGCCCAATGATTTCATGCCGCTGCCGAACCATCCGTCATTTCCGGGCCGGAACAATATCGTCCCGTTGAGTTCTGACCCTGACCGCCCTGTACCATCAGGTATCATAGTTTACCGTACTGTCCTTGGTAGCTGGCAAAAGCCTCGGCCGTACCGCGGAGGTACCCACCAGGTACTCAGTTTGAAACGGATTGATTCATGATTCATCCCTTTTCTATAGTTCCTCTATAGGACCTGCTGGGTAGGTAGCTCTCCTTTCTAGACTATGTACACCCAGACTGAGCTGTTTATCGCGGAATTCCCAATTGCACCTCGGACTTCTATCCCCTTTATAAAGAGAAGAAAGAAAAGAAAAAGAAAAGAACAAAGAATCCCCAGTCATCCATCCCGACACAAACCAAAACTATAGAACATTGAAACAGGGTCGAAGTAATAAGGAAAAGAAAACATAGGCACAAACTGGCACGAACACATTGGTACAGATAGAAAATAGTGGTGGTACATTGACATCGTTCCAAGAAGAAGTGTCAATAGAGGAGAGGTTTCTCACTCGGATGATAATATCCATGGACTCTGCGGTATCCGTCTCAAGTCATAGTTTCGCATATGGTCAGGCAATTCGTCGAGTCGGATTTATTTCCGTCGGTTCATCGTCTTCTCGCACATCTGGATAAGACCGGCCTTCGCTTCGCTATCGGGGAATCCGCTGATGGCAGCAACGGCTTTGTCGGCGTACTCCTGGGCCAGGGCACGTGTCTTGCCCACGCCGTCACTCTGGAAAACGAGTTCACGAGCCTAAACGAAGATCGAACTAGGTTAGCCTCACGTAATTACAAGCATTGACTATGCCAATCCAGAGTCAGGGTCAAAACTTACCCGTTGCACATCGCCCTCCCGGCTGAACTTGCGGCCAACCATCGAACCCAACTCCGGGTTCTCTTTCCAAGCAAACAGAAGCGGCGCGGTTGCAAGTCCCAGCTCCAGATCCGCTCCGGCAGGTTTGCCCAGCTCGGCGTCGCTGATCGAGTAATCCAACATGTCGTCCACAAGCTGGAAGGCCAGTCCCAGGTTCCGTCCATACAAGTACGCAGACTCGACCACCGCGGGCGATCCGTCACCCAACAGAGCGGCCGCACGGCACGACTTGCTGATCAAGCTGGCCGTCTTCAAGTATGTCTTCTGTAGGTAGTACGAGATAGTTTCGTCGGTGAAAACAGGGTGTTTCTCGTCAGCGGCCGTGTTCTTCAGTTGCATGAACTCTCCCTCGACAAGGTTTGCGATAACGGTGGCCAGCAACTCCGTCACCTCCGGGTCACGCAGACGCGCCAGAGCGACGGAGGCCCGGCCCAATAGGAAATCTCCGGCCAGCACCGCCATTTTGTTTCCGAATTGCAGGTTGGCGGAACTGGAGGACCGACGAGTGACCGCATTGTCAATGACGTCGTCGTGAAGAAGCGATGCGGTATGGATCAATTCGGTGATTTCGGCCAGTCGTCGTTGAGTAGGCAGGATGTTCTCGTCACCGGTAAAATCGTATTGACCTTCAGTAGACGATGCGAGCGGGTTGAGGTCGGGGTTCGTATCGGCGAGCACGGCGGAGGAGCTAATGGACTCGTTCACGGTGTTCGAAGGCGCGGAGGTCGCCCGGCCATTTCGAGGAGTCAACGCCGTCGCCTGGGACATCAGCAGTACCAGCATGGGGCGCATGTGTTTTCCCTCGCTCTTGGTGTAGTACTTGGCCACCTTGTCTAATGTGGGATGACCAGATCCCAGCAATTGGCGGATATTCTTGGTCAAAAACTTGAGTTCTTTTCCCACAATCCTCAACGGATCGACCGAGATCCCCGGCGGTGCCTTTGGTAAGCCCTTGAAGATCGTTTGGGCCGCGGAGACGGCGGCCCCAAACGGCGAGGCGGATTTCCGACGTGTGGGATGATACTTGCGTGTCTGGAGGTTGATTCGGTTCGAGAAGAGATCATTGCGAAGGCATTGCCAACAAACTAACGTCGAAGGCGGGATTCGTGCAGCAAGCACCAGCCCGGAGGCCGAAACGGCTCGAGCTTTCATATTCCAGCAATGGAACAATTAGGGGGTAATGGATAGATTAGGAAGACATAAGAATGAGAAAGAATACAGGTATATAGTACAGAAAGGAATGGAGAAAAGCAATGGTGAATAGAGAAAGAAGGTTAACTCTGGCAGATCCGAGCGGATGGACGGCGGAAGTGAGAAGCCGCAAATTATTGACGGCCAAAAGAATTTCGACCGGCGGAGTTGGACTCGGGCCGGAACGGGAAGGCTGACCAGGTCAATATCAAGTTTATCAACACACCTTGTTTATCTTCTCTTCATTCTCTTCTTTCCGTTTTCTTTTTTCTGTCTTTTATTTTCGTTTTTTCGTTTTCCCTTTATTTTCTCCTCTTTCTTCAACATGATTGGATTACTGCATTATACAATAAACGAAATTGATGGTCCTGGTCTAGAATATCGACGGAATTCCAAGAAAGCCAGCAAGACAACCCCGACAAGCTGGACGGAAGCATCTACAGAACGACTCGGTCCTTCAACATTCAGGGTAGAAAGAACCAGTATGTGGTTTATATGGGGAACAAAGACATGCAAGACCACGCCGGCAAGCTCAATCCTGCCTTTCCCCCTCAAAGTACACACCCGAACAACAATAGAAAATATGAACTTGCAGATAACGCACACATACACAGAAAAGTCTCCGTTGTCAACCCGTAATTCGAAGGGAGATGGCAGGATCCAGGTTGCTGAGTGATTATGATGATCTTCGTCCCGATTAGATGGCATCGAAATCACCCCCAGCATCCTCGTCATCCATGTCTCCTTCCTGGATCTCCTTCGCCAACTCCCGCTCCCGTTCCCGGGCCTCCTGTGCGCTCTTCAACTCGAGACGGTGCTGGTTCATAGGGAATCTCATGGCCTGGAAAAAAAAAATCGGTCAGTGGGCGTTCG
The DNA here is from genome assembly GCA_025592935.1 of Aspergillus ostianus. Taxonomy (NCBI): domain Eukaryota; kingdom Fungi; phylum Ascomycota; class Eurotiomycetes; order Eurotiales; family Aspergillaceae; genus Aspergillus; species Aspergillus ostianus. The sequence goes on along the minus strand of JANFQY010000238.1, from coordinate 21,772 downwards.
AAGTTGACAAGAGAATCGGTAGTAGTAAGAGGGGCCAATGGCCTTTGAACTCTTTCAGGACGTACCTTGACACTTTCATCGTGGAGAGCCAAGCAGGCTCTGATACGCTCGTGGAATACCTCGCCGGGCTCCCGAGTGGCGTAGATATCACCGATTTCCTTGCTCTTCATGAACCCTCGCTCGTGGTCCAGACTGGCCTCGATGACACCGTCTCGAATGGCTTTGGCGACAATGTACTCTGCCGACTCTTCACTGTCCAGTCCCAATCGAAGACAGATGTCTCGTAGGGAAATACGGGAGTACGACAGCGACATCATACGGATACCGGTCTTGATCACATTCTGTCGCAGACGCAGGATGAGCGTATAGGTGCCATCTTTCCGGAACGTCGCGCAGTGTGTGTTGACGATGTTCAAGAACCCATCCAGGTCACCCACGCTGACGGCCTGCACCAGTAGGAAGTAGGGGTGCATGGCGCGCTCGAGGGCGGCCTGGCGGAAAATGGCTCGGTCGGGTATGTCTCCCATGAGAAGCTCAACCACCACCAGCAGCTTGTGAGAAGCTTGGTAAAAGCCACGCGCAACGTGACTCGACGGCGACTTCCGAGTAGCACCGATCAAGTGTCCGTGAGCATCGGTATACTGCAGCTGGATAGCACGGATGCGACCCAGATAGTACAGGTACCGGGCAATCTGGTTATTGGATGCAGCGGTGGGGAAGCGGTTGTGAGAGATGAGCAAGTCTGCCTGCGAGATGTGAGATGTAGACAGGTAGTTGCGCAACAGCAATGTCATCACAGTAGCCTGGGTGTCGACATCCTTGCGAAGCACGGCTGTCCTCAGAGCCCCAAGCAGCGGCTGGCGGATCGAGGTGACCGCGGCGGCAGGAGATGGGGGGAGAGGTGCAATCTGCTCAAAGAAGAGAGAGTAGTAAAAGTACACGCGAGCGGCCAGCGAGTCGAGAGTGCGGCGGTTGATGGTCCGCAGACGCTCGATCAGGTTCGTGGAGAACTGGGCGCCCTTCTGAATCTCGTTCCGATCGTAAAAGTAGATCTGGACGAGTATAGAGAGATAGGTATCGATCTCGGGCAAGATCTCTTTGGGAGTTGACTTGGTTTTCTCCGAATCGACTGCCATCTTGGAGCTGTCCAACGATCCAAAAGCACCCGCTTGGTCAATCGCCTCGAGCAAGAAGGACGCTGTGGAGTTGGAGGAGGGGTAAGTCTCGACTATGATTTCCGTCAGCACATCGGAAGTGATGTGCTTGCGCATGGACGATATCGATCGCAGGACACGGAGGGTAAATCGAGGATCGAAATGGGCGACGGCACGCTCGAGGAGTGAGAAGTTGGTCCTGATGTCTGCAGTCGATCGAGACGATATGTGATTAGCGCATTGGAATTGGTTACACCCCCCGGGAGGGAAGCAGTCAAGGGGAGAATTGGGGAGAAACCCACCTTGGATAGCCTTGGTCTTCGGATCAACCTCGGATTCGGGATTCTGGGACTCATCGCCCTCGGCACCCTCCATCGCGACATCACCTTCCTGGTCCTGGCCTTTATCGCCGGATAGCCTCGAACCCTTGGTGGGGGGCACTACAACAGTCATCTTCTCGTCACCTTGCCGATCCTTGCTGGCGTTGAATGAAGATGTAGGCCCACCTGCCGTATCCTCTCCCATCTCCACGTCCTCGGCGCCATTCACGCCATTCTTCGTCGGATCGGAGCCGTTGGTTTGCGGCTGTTCTCGCTGTTCGCCCATCCCGGAGTTGGACGCGCTGTTGTTCGATGAAGCAGCTTTGGACGACTTGGCCTTGTTGGCAGCGGCGCGGGTAAGCGCGGGCTTGTCCTTGTTGGAGCTTGAGCTCTGCGAGGTAGAGCGACCCTTGTCACCGTTAGCAGACGAAGAGGTATCTGACTTGCTGTTCGATCTCAAAGAACGCCTCTCGGCCGGCATATTTTCGATTAGATGTATTGAAGGAGTCTTCTTGCTTTCTTGATTTCTTGTTCCCCAAGTGCGAGCTCAGCTAAGCAACGAGGACCGCGGGTGCCGGAAACAGAAGAAGGGGGAGAGAATTGGAGACCAGAGCACCGGAAACAATCTCAAAGAAGCAAAGAAAGCAGGGTGTAACTAGGGGAGGAACACGGGGAAGGGGTGAGATGATGGAAAAGATGGGTTGTGTAGAAGGGTTGGGGTAGAGAGTTGATGAGGTGGTGATGTGATGTCAAGGTTGTTGGTTGGTTTGGGAATGAGACGCAAGAGAACCAGCGCAGCGAGGAGCTTAGTCAGGGAGCGGCGAGTTAAGGAAGAGCTTACCTCAGGTGAACGGGTCAGCTGCAGACCGGATGGAAAGGACGGGGGGAGCCTTGTCTGGGCGGATTGTCGGGGATTGAGAAGCAGAAGTTGAATTGGTACGTAAGTTGTACACCGTAGCGACTCTCTCTCTCTCTCGTGCACAAGTATCCGTTTGATCGTTGTCGCTGCGGTTGCCACTGCAGAGGGCGAGGGAGAGGGAGAAGAGTCACCGACGCCGCGAGAAGGTCATGGATCACCCCGTCGGTGCCTGAGGCAGCAGGCAGCTGCCGCACCCAGCCAGGTCTTGGCATTGTTTATCCGTTGGTTCGTCCCCCTCTCGTCTGTTGTCATACTCAGACAGGTCCAGAGTACAGACAAATTCCTCCTACACTCATTCCTACCTAGCCATGTCGCTTCTCGACAGTCATCTGGAGCAGATCGCGCTCTCATCCCAAGCCATTGCAGACCTCCCGTTAGTGCGACCAGCTCATGCGCAGTTTTGCCCTCGTCCCGCTAATCCTCGAACAGATTCCTCCCACCCCGCATCTTCACCAACGCTCTGCTCGGATCCCATGATATTACGGCTCTGATCCGCGACACGGAGGCTCATGAGCGAGCTCTCTTCCAGACCGACCCCTCCGTGAAGTCCAATCCTGCGCAGCGACGAAGCACGCGGCGTGGAACCACATTGCCGTCGGAAGCGGAGGGGGAGTCCATGGCCAGTCGCATCTACTCGGCCAGAAATAATAAAAACCAGTCGGCCGTTGCCAGGGTCCTCGGATCTGATATGATGGAGGAAATCAAGCGATCAACCGGTAGTTCCAGCCGGGGAACCCGTAACGAGGTCAACCTTGACGTGCTACTTCGGGGAGCGGAGATCCTCTGCGGTGTCTAGTAAGTGACTTTTGATCCGAGTTCCAGCAAGCATCATTCTTAACCGCCGCCTACAGTCCTGTTCCAGGGGCGCAAGAGAAGATTACCAGCCTGCGGTACCGTCATGAATTAATCACAGAGTCCATTGTTCAATTGGAAGAGCGCGTCGCCAAAAACTCGACTGAACTAGAGCAAATGAGTCACTCGTACGGGAATGAGTATGATGACTACGATACGGCCCCTGCTGCGCAACCCGAGACGGCCGACGTCACAGATGTCGATATCGAGCGCGAGATGGAAGAAATCAGAGAGCTGGAAAGGAGAAAAAGAGTCTTGGAGAATCGTGTGCACGGAATGGAACGCGACTTGGGAGAGCTGATGGGGTAGAGGCTAAGCCTCATCAGCCATGAGATATGGCTGAGACTCTGTCAGAAACCGGGGAGGTCGGCTGATTAGCACGACAACTCGCGTTCTGGTTTCGACGTTGAAAAAAACCATCACAATGCTCTGCGGACAAGGCTTCTATGGCCGACACTCGACGACAGTGCACGTGAGCTCCGGAACCGAAACCCACGCCGCTGCGAGGGAGCAAACGTCGAGTCAATAATGGATTGCAGACGATAACAAGCTTCGCTCAGCACAGGCGTACACCACTGCGTACAGAGTCTGTATGCAATACGAACGGGCGTCAGTTACACGGCTCTCGTCCCCCTCGGTGTCCTAGTGCTTGAGGTTCGAGTGGAATGGGGGCCTATTCCTGGGGAGGCCTTCATTGGAGGGTGGGATCTTGGACTTTGCAAGGTCTTGCATTTGCGAGGTCAATGCCGAACAAGTGACCACTAGCTCAGTGAATCTTGATTTACATGGAATAAACAATATGGTGTTGATAGGTGCACACCGAATTCACTTTTTAATTGACAAGACAATACCCTTAGAAACAATAGAGATTCTCGACTTACTTTGACCTCCATCTCATCTGCCATCATTCATAGTCCCGATAGTTATACGGATGCCTAGGTGCCTGATGCCAAGACTGCGGCTCCGCGGACCATCGATTCCTGCTCGTTCAACCTTCCCGTCCTTCTCTCTCCCGTTGTCAGGGACAAGCTGTGTTCCATCCAGTCGTATCTTCTGTTCTTTCATTCTAGCCTCGTTCGAAATCCCGGGACACCTCAGTTGAGAAGCTTCTCTCGACAGAACTGGACGCAACGGGACGCGACTCGCTAGTGCGCATCCCCAGCCACCACCCATCGCGGAAAGTTGTCCCAAGTTACCTCCTCGCTAGCTTCCTTTTAGCCCGTCACTCGACCGTCATTCCCTCGATCGCTTTCTTCACAGGAAACATGGACGGCAGTCAAGTTCCAGCACAGGCCCCGCCGCAGCCTATGATTCCGCAGCATTCGAACCTTATCCGCACCGACCAGGTGCAGAAACTACCGCATCTGAACGACCAGCAGAAGACTCAGCATACGCAGCTCGTGCGCAATTTCTGGGAGGTCCTGAATAGCCGAGATCCGAAGAGCTCCGAATATCAGCATGCCCATACCCGACTCACGCAGATCTCTCAGAATCTGATGAAGGGCATGCGGGCCTTTCAACAGAGTCGCCAACTACAACAACAGCAGCTCCAGCAGTCAGCAGCGGCGCAGGGTGGCCAGCCGGTCGCCCGCGCGCAGTCGGTCAACCCTCAGACGTTTGCCCAGCTTCTCCCTCAAATCCAGCAGAAAGTCAACAGTCTGCACTTCTTCCTCCCTCCGAACATCAGCCACGAGCAGGCGCAGACATGGCTTCCGGAAGCCAAATTGCGGTACGGAATCGCGCTTCAGAAACAGGAGATTGGCCGGGCGCGTGCCAACGACCTACGCCAACAGTTCGCGCAGCGACAGGCATCCGGAAGTCTGTCCCAAGACGATCTGCAGGATTTCAAGACTCGCCAAGTAGCGGCGGAGAAGCTTTACCGAGAGGGCGGTGACTTCTTGACCAAATTCAAGGAGCAGCAGGAGAATTTCAAAGCGCAGACCCATCGAACGGGGGTGCAGAATGGCTCGGGTCCCACGCCAGGTCCGCCTACTGCTGCGCCGGCTGCCGCACCGAATGCAGGTCCCGCCGGACCAGCAAATCCCCCTAACACGTTGCATCCTGGACAGGCGCCAACGCCTGCGCCTCATACCATCACCTCTGCGGTGAGCGCTGCCCGCAATCAGGCTGGGCAGGTGTCAATGTCTCCGTCCACTTCTCAACAAGGACAAACGCCTAATGGCCAAGCCCCGGGTGCTGTTCCTGCTGTCCAGGGTATCCCTCCGCAGCAACCACCTCAGCAACCGCAGCCTGTGCAAGCCCAGTCACAGCAGGCAACCCCGGCATCACAGGTCACATTCACTCAAGTGCCTGGTCTGGATGGTTCCACTTCCACTCCTACATCCACACAATCAGTCACCGTGCAAGGTCCCCCACGCCCTTTGTCCCAGCAGGCTGCGATGGCCCAGGCCGCTCAGAACTATTCCAACAACAATGGCAGTAGCACCCCTCCTAATACGATGAATCAGCAACAGCCCATGACGCAAGCTGTGAATAATTCCCATGCTCATCCCCAAGGCTACATCCCCAACCGGTCCACTGAAAATTCCGCACGCAATATCAACATGGCTATTCCCAAGAACTTGAACGTTCCTCCTCCTGAGCCAGTCAATATGGCACCCTCTCGGCCAACTTTATCCGGGGGTCCCAGCCACGGTGCGATGGGTATGATGGGCCAGCCTGCGATCCAGAAACATCCTGGCTATGTGCTTGAAGGTGAAGGCCAGCGCGTACTCAGCAAGAAGATGCTTGATATATTGGTCCGTCAAGTCACTGGAGGGGGTGAAGGCGAGGGGCTTACCCCAGATGCTGAAGAGGTATGCTTTTTTTTAAGTCAATTTGCGTCCTTGCGTCAACTAATTCGTATTTAGTTCATCATTCAAATGGCTGATGATTTTATCGACGACGTCATCACGGCCGCCTGTCGTCTCGCCAAACTCCGCCCCTCGTCTACTCTCGAGATGCGTGATATCCAGCTCGTCCTCGAGCGCAATTACAATATGCGCATTTCCGGATTCTCCACCGATGACCTCCGCACTGTGAAGAAGCCTCAACCCACTCAAGGGTGGACTCAGAAGATGTCCGCCATCCAAGCCGCCAAGGTCACCCAAGGCAAAGCCGAATAATTTATGTTTTGCCATTTCTTTTCTATTCTGTTCAAATCTTGTTTTCTGTCGGACAATTCAACAATATACCAGTCAGTGATGGGTTACGCTAGGGTGCAGGTTTTTTTTTTTTATCTCTTCCATTATTTTCTTTCTCGTCCATGCTTTGAATTCTCTTTCAACTTCGTTCCACTAACTATTCCCCCTGAAACTTGTCTATCAACCCGATTCTCTGATATCTTCTCTCTAAATTGTCGATGGAAAATTGGTGTTACGTGGCGTCTTCCCCTTATCCTGTCTATGTCCTCTGATTTCCTTTTCATCCACGTGAATATAAATGATGGAGTGGTCTATCTGCATGTATTTTGGCGTTTCCTCTTTCTCCTTCTACTCGTCGAGTAGATTCGTCTTTTAAATTGGTGTATTTTGACGGTTTCACGTTGATACTGATCTGATAGCTCCTGGCAAATGAATGCTACGTTGATACTTGAATTCACTACCTACCTACTCACATTCCTCTCTAGTTTACCCTAAAACCCTTTTACCTTATCCCTCCTTCATCTTACCGGCCGTCACCGAGTCCAGAATCGAACCCCCCCCCCCCCCCAAGAGAAAGAAAAGCACGATTTAACCCGAAGATAAAAAATACGTCCAATTTCTTTCCTGCATCACCTACGTATAGACCTAGACCTAGCTCTCTCTAAGTCCTCGTCCGAGTTCCTTTCTTTTGATCTTTTCCATTCTATTCTATTCTATTTTCTATTCTTTTCTTCCCTTTAATCTTTGATTAAAATTAACATTAAACTCACCTACACTACATACATACATACATACCTACCTACGTGCATACATATACCATATTGACATCCCTCCTTCCTTCCTTCCCAGAAACATACTCCGTAGACATAGACATAGACATAGACACAGACACCACAAAATCGGTCTAAACTAAATGTCCTGATAAAATCAGTTAGTTCAGCTGTACCAACACCGTAAACGATAGATAGGTAGGTAGGTAAGTAGGTAGGTAGGTAGGTAGGTAAGGTACTTCTATAGATTTGATTCATCGAGGATGGGCTAAATATGCTTGCTTGCTTGCTTGCTTGCTTGCTATTTATTCACGGGGGGAGGGATATAAGGTAGCATTTCTATAAGAGAAATAGGTACAGAATGGAATCAAATCATTCATTAAAATTGGACATTCCATAGTTTATGGTCTATGGTCTATGGTCTATGGTCTATGGTCTCCCCTCGTCGTCCAGCTGATTGGGGGGAGGGGTCCTCCTTCTCCTCCTTTCCTTCTCCATCCAAGAAAACCTCTACATGCTTACGATAAAGAAAAGATCAAACTGAACAAGAACATATGGTATCAATTCTCTAACAAGTAAGGCAATTAAGCAGATAAGGCAAAGGTAGACATGCTTTGCTCGCTGTACTTCTTTCTATCAAACAATCTTCTAAAACAGAAATGACGGGCAAGAATAAGGGAGGTACAAACAGATAAAGTAACTAGACAGGATTCACAAACATGGACATAATTAAGTCGCTCAAACCTGCTCACGACAAACGATGCTTTCGCTTCTCCCGTCCAAATTATACAACAGAGAATAGAAACAGCAATGCAATGCATGTGATGGCAAACGATATTCGGGTAGACGAGGTGATGTGAGTAGGTTGGACGAAGAGGCAAGGAAATGAATATCAGACGGGAAACAGATAAAAAAAAAAAAAAAAGAAGAGAAAATAGTGAGTGTAAGTAGGACAAACCAAGGAAAGTATAATCAATCAGAGAAGAGAGTGAAGGTGCGGTCGACGCGTCGACCACTAATATAGTAGTTGGACTCGAAAACAGATAAGGAAATGATAGATGTGGCGTATGTAGTACAAGTAGCTAGGGCCGGGACGACACCACTAACCCATGTGGTAAAGAAAGAAGTCTCAACAATCAAGGAGATCTACACCCCTTGAAATGTCGAGTATAATGGCCCCTGATAGGGCAAACGAAAGGGACGGAACAGAAAAGGAAATCGCGAGTCCCCGCAGGTCCTCAAAAGATAGTACACAGGATCAAATACTGCTTGCCAGGTTGTATAAAAGGTGACCAGGAGTGAAAGAAGGTGTTTCGTGGACAGTGTGACGCTTGACCAAGACGAATTCAAAATCAAAGCTGAGAGGGATATCAAGTGGACAGAGATAGATGCCGAGAAGGGCGATATAGGTGCGCCCTGGGAGAAAGAGAAAACAAAAACAAGAAACTCACATCAATCGTGGTAACATCAACACTATCACAAGAGTGGTTTCCGGGAGAAACAGGTGGGGAGAAAGATGCATCGCAGAATTAGGAAGCCAAGAATCCGAGGCACCAAGATGTGCCGGTGGGCAAGCAGAGCATGACCGGGTACGAGGAGAGTGGGTATCATGAAAATCGACCAATTGGCCATCCTGACGAAGAAAGGTCGAAGATGGTCTTATGTATATATATGGCTTTGAAGGGGAGATTCGATTCTAAGCCACCGCCTTCCCTTTTCCACCGAAACCAAAAGCGTGGTGATGGTGATGGTTGGGGGGATGGTTAGGCAACGGCGGTAGATCTTTCTCTGGTACTGGCGACGGGCCTTGTCGGCTGTGTTGGCTTTGACCTCCAACACTGCTGGCCTCGCCGGCCTCGTCCACAATTGGTAGCGTCGATGCAGGAACACTGCCGCTGGGGTCGGCCGGATCCCGCACAGTCGACAACGTTCGGGGGTTAGCTATTGTCACATCTTTAGCCGCCTCTTTCTCAGCCGCCTGCATTGTCCGTTCAACGGAAGACGAACGCTGTTCTGATACCCGAGACTCCCGGTGTCGCTCGGCCTCCTCCTTCGACATGGTGATACCCTTGATAAACTGGATGAACCGATCACCGTAACCCACCGGTGGAACTGGTGAGATTTGCGACCGATCATGGGAAAGTCCCTTGAAGAAATGTTCCAATTTTTTCACGGTTCCATACTAAAGCAGCGGAAATGTGGGATTAGCAATTGAGGCTCAAATGTCAGAACAGTGGTCAAAACTCACGTGGGTCAGACAATCAATAATCCCAAGGTAGTAGATCTCCTCGCCGGGCTGACCGTTCTCATGGGTCGCGCGGAAACCGCCATCATCGGAATAGAAAACGTGGAACTTGCGTTCGTCAAGGATCTCCTCCGGCATCTTCGCCGCGGCCCTGTCAAGAGGCACCGGGCGTTCTCGTTTGAGAGACAGCCGCAGCTCGCGCGCCTTGCGCTCACTCTCCAATTTGGAAGGTGTCCGCATTAGCATGTTGGGCGCTGCCTCTTCTTCGCGGTCCCCTCCGGGTGAAAAGACTTGCAAGGTCTTGTCCCGGAGCCTCTCCTCGTTTCCGCGTTCGGCATCGTGGATTCCCACCAGAAGAGAATAATCCATGATCCCGAGCCGCTTCAGCAATTCCACATCTCGCTGAAGCTGCGCCAAGAAGAATTCTCGTTTGGACGGGCCGCACTGAAGTTGTCGGTTTCTCCGAACCCAGTTCAAGTCCTTCAGGGTCGCTCTGGGGTTCTTTTCGAGGTCATCTTCGCGCAGGTCACGGCCGATGGTGGATCCTTTCAGATCGAATGTTTGGTGAATATCCCGATGGGGCGGAAAGAGGTTGTTCATCACGACGAAGTGGATCTTCCGGCCATAGGCCATCTTAACGCGGTGGAGGCCATAGAATTGGGATATGAGGGTATTCGGGTTTTGTTCGACGTGCTTGTAGTATTCGGGAAGGATCTTGCGTAATAGTTTATGTTCCGAATGGTGGATCGTCTTGATGATATACTTGTAATCACGCGAGAAGTAGAAGAAACTTCCACTTTTTCCGGGCGAGCCCAGTTCCGACAGAATATACTTGCTGGTGAGGGACATCAAATAGTCGGCGGGATCGATGCGGAATTTGGTTCGCAGGCTGCGGAAAACCCACGGCGCGTAGTCCTTGAACTTGAAATCGTACTTGGCGGAGGGCGTCAACTCATTGCCGGTTCTGTTGTCGATAACATGATCAGCAGAAGAACACAAGGGAAGAAAAATCAGGAGGGAGAAGCAGTCGGCGCATACATGTCGAAGGAGAACTTGTGCTTGGCTTCAAAATCAGCCGGCGTTAGTTCCCGTTCCATCTTCGCATTGATCCTCGACACGGTGAATCGGATGCCTGTAAGCATGTTATACGCCGTGACCCAATTTACATGGTTCTGGTCCACCTTCGTTCCGACAATGACGCGATCATCGTCGTCATCGTCGCGGCGCCTTCGCCTCGAAGCCCTCCTGTGTTTGATGGCCTCGGCCCATCGAGCGGCGTCGTCTTCAGGATTCATCTCGTCCGGGAAGGTGTCGGAGCGATTGGTTCGACTGGCCCGGCGGCCAAGGGTGAAGGACGGACGGCGACCGTTTGTCGTAGGCGACAGACGGCCACTGCTGTAGGCATCTTCGGAGTGGTCTCGGCTACTGCGGCGGCCGCTGGTCGTTCGAGGGACTTGAAGGGTATGACGCTGTCGAAGGCCAGGGTGGTTCGGATCCTGCTGGGCAGAGCTATCCGCGCTCGGCGGCACGGGCGGCGAAGAGTAGCGATGAGGACCTTTTTGCGAAGGGGATATTCGGTCGGCGTCCGGCGAAAGGTACCCACTATCTTCGGGCTGCGAGGATGACAAGCGCGTTCCGTTTACGTTACCAGACGTATCCAGGGAGGCCAATTCATCGGCGGAGGCGCGGGAATGGTCACCGTTCACCATCGGTTTGCCGCCGAGCGAACGAGGGCCCAACGACGTGCCATTGGGCTGATAACCAGAAACCGAAGTGATCGAACCGGCACCAGCGCCGACATCCGACGATCGCGGGGTGTAATCCCTATCCGGCGTCATCGAGGGTCTCCCCCCATCTCGAGGGTCTCGAGCGGATCCGTTGCCTAGCGAGTGCATGCTCCCATCTTTCGAGTGGGGGAGATCTCGGTGGTAGGAGCTGGCGCTCGATCGGGGCCCATTCAGAGAATAGGCACTGCCATTGGCGAGGTGTTGACGGTCGTTCGGGGGGGCGTCGTTGTGGTTGGCGTCTCCGTTGGGCCAGTTGGTCCAGAGAAACGTGTTGCCGACGGAAGCCTTATCGTGCGGTTTCCCTTGCGGCGAGTCGAAGGGTCGAGGATGGGTGGCCGTGGCGGTGGCTGTTTGATAGGGGCCGTCATTCGAGAAGGACGGCATGGTCGCTGGGCCTGCACTCCCGGCGAAGGAGAGTGCAAAGGGAGGAGAGGAGCGGGAGATGAGAGACGAGGGGGAGAAGGGATCCAAACAGCGGCGCGCAAGACAGACCAGTCTCCCAGAGACTTAGTTTTCACGGATGATCGGGAAGGAAGGGAGATCTATGGAAAGGACAACAGTGGGTGGCCAATGGCGGACGGTCAATAACAAGAACCAGGTTCCTGGGATGGGCGGAAGTGGCCAGCCGGATAGGCAGGAAATTTAGCGACCGATAAACATGGTCATGTAAAGCGAGAGACGAGAGAGTTGGTGGTCAATCCGGCACCGTCGACGTGTCGGGTGTTCAGTGAGGGGGGGAGAGGGTGAGAAATTCCTTGGTTGCAGGCGTGTCCCGAGTAGGAGAAAAGACGGAAGAAAAGGGGGATGGGAAAGGGCGAATTAAGGCTGCGGATAGGCAGGTGGGAGACGATCGAAGAAAGAGGGAAAGATCAAGAAGGAAGGTGGGTTGGAAAGAGGAGGGAAGAGAGTGAGAGTGTGTGCGAGAGAGTGTGTGTGAGAGGGAGAGGGAGAGAAGGGGGGAAAGAGAAGATGGAATGGATGGGATGAGACGAGACGGGAGAAAGTTGGCAAAAGGCTGAGAGGAGCGAAAAGTGACCGAGAGCGGGTATTCGTAATTCGCCCGCAGGAGAGGCAGCACCGTATTGCGCCCGTATAAAAAGGAATGGGAGTCAGGTAATGAAGGTATTCCCGTTGCTCAGTTGGGGGAAGAAAAGATTGATGAATGGCCAGAAGAGAAGAGACAGGAAGAAAGAGAGATGAGCGCAGAGAGTGGTTGGAGTTGAAAGAAGGGGAAAAGGACCCAGTCGAGTGGAGCTGCTCGATATTAGTTGGTATTGCAGCGTTTATGGAGCATGCACAACATCCATTCGTGATAAGTTAAAGTAGATTGATTGTACGGAGTAGATACTTTGTAGACACTATCGAACGACTGCCATTCCCGCTCTATCCATCTTCTCGAGAGTTCCCCCTTTCTCAGGTAATGTACATTTAATGCAAATATCAGCCGGAACAAGCGTGGATTTTAAGGCCGCAAATTCCTCACGAAATCTCGCCGGTGCCCAGAAAGGAAGCTTGGAACCTCCTTATCAACCTCCTAACCATAAATCCCCTAGAATACTTTCACGGACCCGGACATCCTGCAGAGAACATCAGAATCATCTACTCCGTATATCCTCCGTGCCAACGAAGAGTATAGACATATACTCCGCAAGGTACATACATATCAACCTACGGAATGCATAATTTTATGTCCGACGGGATGTTTTTCTGGGCAATCCGGAGGTTCCCCGTCGCGGTCTAGCGGTATTATTGTATTGTGGTATCATACGTGTTTATGGCAATCCAGGCACGGATACGAGATACCATACGGTATCTACAGGTACTTGTCCTCTCTCTCTCTTCCTCCTGCGAGGAGAGGAGAGCCTTGACCAATGCAATCAGGGGATATAGTCACGAAGAGAAGATCCCACCTGATCTTATTCCAATTGACATACATACCGTAACTCAGATTACACCGGGAGGGTTCGTCCTAATGCACCACCCCATTTACCATGGCAGGTTGTTCCTATCCGGGGATCGACAAGAAGGAAGGAAGTCCTGTCTACAAAACGTCACCCGAGAGTAAATTTGCCTTGCCTCCCGCAGCCCTGACGCAATAATATGCCCTAGCAGTTATGCCCTTTTTCTTCCCACCTGCACGGAATCCAGCAACTCGGCGGGATGGCAGGTGTCAGATGATCTATCCACATATCTAGATACCTCGTGTATGTACCTTACCATCCCCATGCAGTTCGTGCAGAGCTAGCTGCTCATACTCCGGAGCAGGAGTACAGTGGGTACGGTAAGATTAGCAGACGATAGTGCTCTGTCTGCTATTTTTGGAATGGATTACGGTTACCATCCTCCCGAGTTTACAGTCTAGGAAGTAAACACTCGGAGTTGTGCTCCTCCCGCCCGGTCCCGTGGATCGTGCCGTTGTATACAGCTCTAGTCTTATAGTATATGATACTATATAGTCTAGACGGAACAATGGCAGAGATATATCTGCAACTTCAAACTATCATGACTACAACGCTCTAAATCCATCATGGGGCAGGGAGAAATTTGCAGTAAGGAGCTCGGTGGTGGTCCACATTCTCCTCTATCTCGGCGTCATGCTATCAGTGCCCGCAAAGCCATGCAGGATATACATCCCCGCCCTACTCCGTCAAATCAATGAACTGGTCAATAATTCCATTCGTTACACCCCTCATCCGAAGATAAGTCCACAGACCAAGTGGCAAGCAGTTAAAAACAAGATAAGATATTCCCGTTGCAAGATCCACCACAAGACGCCTTTCCTGCCGATAAAACGAAAGAACAACCAACGTATCCCAAGAACAGTGTCCTCGCAGAATGAAGCCGCGAGACAGAAAAAAAAAAATTACAACCGAAGAGAGAAGGGAGTAACCCCAAAAGATATCACCCAAAGCATGTCAAAAGCAAAAACCAAAGAGGGATAAAAGAGAAAAGGAAAAACATCACGCAATCGCTCAGAAATCTCAATCAGAAATCTCAGCTTCAAGTAGCCTTCTTCTTAGGAGCCGCTTTCTTGGCCTTTTCGGCAGGCTTGGCCGTCGTCTTCGTCACCCGGCCCGACTTGGTTGTCCCGAGGACCTTGGGCTGGTCGACAACGGCGGGAGCCTGCTTTGCGGTCAGTATATTCCCCGTCAGGAAACAGAAGAGACGTTACTCACAGTGGTAGACGCCTTGCGAGGCTTGGCGGTGTTGGCCTTGGGGCGGCCAACAGACTTCTTGGTGGTAGTGGTGGTGCTGCTGGAGGTGGTGCTCTTCTTGGTGGTCTTGGGCTTGTCGGCCTTCTCAGTCTTCTCGGTCTTCTTAGCAGCAGCCTTCTTGGGGGCAGGCTTGGCGGCAGCGGTTTTCTAATGGACGTTAGGAAGAGTAAAATATTTTGAACATGATCATGGATCAAACTTACCTTAGGAGCAACAGGCTTGGGAGCAGGTTCCTTCTTGGCGAGCTTCACGGGGCCGGAGGGTCCTAGCAACAAGACGCGTCAGTCGGCTCCCCATCAAAGATCAACAAAAGACGGAGCAGCGACAAGGAGCCTCGAGCGCACGCGCAGGTGCGACGGCGACGAGGTGAACCAAAAAGAATGGCAAATGCGAAAGGATTGGAACGACGCGCAACAACGCGAGGCTGAAATAAAAAACTTACCCTTGGGCTGGGTGAAGTCACCCTTCTCGACACCGGTCTTGATAGCCTTGTTGAACATGCTGTCAAAGGCGGCCTGAGTAGCCGACGAGATCTTGTTGTTGGCCTGAACATATTTCTTGATGGACTGGCGGCTGTGACGAGCGTTAGCTTCGAGGCGTGAAGGAGGGGAAGGAGACGACTGCCACGTCGGCAACCCAACAACCCCGGTCGGGAGACAGGGGAAAACAAAATTCAGCTTACCTGCTACCGTTGCGCTCTTTCAGCTGTAGTGAAAGGAAAAGTCAGCGATCAGGATGATTACAAAATTAAACTGGTCCGACAGGGCGTTGGGGGGATTGACGACGCGGAGGCGTGGTCCCGGTCGCAGACGGTTGACGCCCGCGCTCGTCAACCCCAAGGCCCGTTCAGGACGGCGTGATCAACTCACGTTCAGGATAGCATCCTTGATCATATCTATATTACACGAATCAGCATACATCCGCGACGAGAACAATACTTAAATCACCCCTACGCGATGTGGTGGTGGTGAAAGATCAGGGGAAACATACCACGGTAGGAGGCGTGACCAGAGCCGGCAGCCTTCTTGGTCGCGGTGGTGGAAGCTTTCTTAGGAGGCATTTTGAGGGGTTAGAGTGGGAGTGAGAGAAAGTAAAACAAATGGAAGAAAGTAGAGCGACAGAAGAAGATGAGGATAATTCCAAGAAGTCTGGAAGTCGAGTGGATCGAGAGTGGGAAAGGAAGAGAAGAAAAGCAGACGACGGCGGAAGGGATGGAAGGCCGCGGGGCATGCGCGCTTTATAGGGCAGCGGGTGTTGACACAGGATCACTTTCGCTCTCCCTCACAACACGTCAAGTCGCTCTCCTCTTTTTTTCCCTCTCCCTCCCTTTTCTTTTTTTTTTCTCTCTCTGTCTTAATTTTCCTTTTCTTTTTTTTCTCTCTCTGTCTATCGAACTTTCTTTGATTTGTGTTTTCTCGGTTGCTGTATGGAGTAGATCGTCTCTTAGCTTCTGGTAGTTAATTTTGTAGAAACTAGAAATTGTGCTCCCCCGTTTGGAATGAATTCCCTCGCGCATGATGCCTTGACGCGTGCTGCTCTCTTTCTCTTCCCCCCATTCATGATTATCTTGTTAGTCTTCCCCTTTCTACTGGGATAATTGAATATGATGCTGGTCTATGCACATTCTCCAGTCTCCACTTCGTTTGAAATAATTTTTTCCTTTTTTTTACTCTTTCAGTTTTTCCCTTTTTTTTTTCCCCTGCACCTTCTGTCTGTTCGGATGATCGCGTTGTTGTGCCTTTCGCATGCCCAACCCCAATCTCCAATGCAATCCCCAGAATAATTATTCTAGTATCTTGAACTAGTTCAGAAAAAAAATAATACATCTGTCAAATTACTAGAATGTTTCTATCAATCATGCCGACTAGTGGGTGGATTTCCCCTGCATTCTACGGAGTCAATGTGCTTCAAATTCTAGTCCATGGCTGGGGATGGCTTCACGGGACTGCCGTTCAATCAAGCTCATGACCCCCTCACAGCTTGCGCAGGAGCTGTTCCTGTTCGACAAGAACAACGGAGAAACAGACTAGAAGTCAGATCCAACCTTCTGGGCCCGTCCCTTGCATCGACATTCGAACCGCGATTCCCCGGGAGAATTGATAGGTAGGTACGTACATACATACTATATTATATCTACCGTCTAGGGAGGGTTTCACCAGACCTCGTGCCCAGTTCTTCCTTCCTACCGGTCACGAGGGGGGTGGGATGATGTATACTTTTTAATCCGTGGATGTTGGGTCTTGAAACGGCGTAGCTTGAACCTTGACGATGGGGAGCGCGCTGTCGGGATTGGTTTGTCCGTCCTATGTTATAGATCATGATCCATGGATGGCCCTGGCTTGGTTTTGATCGTTCTGGCGTTTGGGAACCTCTGACTAGAGGGACTGGGAGACAATGGAGCTTGGTGGTGAAAGAATTACAGTTCGGGTTGTAGGGTGATGTGAATGTGGGAAGTTAAGAAATCAAGCATGTTGTGATTCAGGTTCATATGGCTAGGTAGGTAGTTAGTTAACAGCGAACTATGACGGATGGGTCCCCAACGGTCCCCAAGCATGCGTGATCTACTTCCGTCTTCCTTCTCGCCCTCGCCCGGCTCATCCGCGTCTTGGCTTCCGGTCCCGATTTGATGGAGGCATCACCACTTTGCCTGTCGCATGCTCTTCCAGCCAGGAGGGTAGCTCCTGATTAGAACATAAAGAAGAAACCGGTCGATACATAATGATCGCCTACAATAGGTTCCGAATCAAGCCATATCAGACCCAGGATCATCATTCGCCTGAATCACGGCCCTTCTCGCTTCCCGAGATGAGTGATCTGGCGCACACTTTGAATAGCTGATCTGTCCACCAAATCAGGGGTTATTGGGTCTATATTGAGGATGGGGGCTTTGGTGGTCTATTTATCTTGTTTACTGTATCATTGAAGCGCAGTGCTCTCATATTGGTCTGTGTGGTTTGGTGGACGTCATATTTCCATCTACAGCATTCGGCTTCCAAGGATATATAGTTCCAGCCCTCCCGCGACTTTGGCCATCGGCGTAGAACCTTTATACTATATTGTACAAATAATGAATTATCACAAAGTATAATAACAGTAGATTATTGAAGATAAAACAAGGACATAATTATCTCAGACATTGTACCCCCCCCCTCCAAGGAAGACCCTCCCATCCCCGCTCACTCATCGCACAGTACACCCAGACATTCAATGCACGCCACACTCAAATCCCAGCAAGGCCAGCACAATAACTACTACAACCAGAAATAGACGCGTAAGAGATAAACCTAGTCAAGGATGATTTGGCGCGCCTCGAGCCCCGAGTGCCTCAGGATCACAGCCAATGGGTTTTGTGCCCAACACCTCCTGCCTAGGCTGCCCCGGCCCCGATTGACTTCCCACGGCAGACAGATAGTGCAGAATGAATGCCCCAAAATAATACCCAAACATTGTCATTCTTCCCCACGGTGTTTCGCCTGGCAATTAATATTATTTACTATGATTCATACAATGGATCCCATTCGTACAGCAAATTACTAGGTACTAGGTCGAAGTTGGACGGTTGTCGTTCCAATGGGGAATCGCCACGCCTTGTTTGAATGTGCTCCGTAAGTGTTGTCAATTGATTCCGATCTCCACATAACGCCTCCCTCGAGTTCTCCGGTTCCTTTTTTGGGTTGATTTTGAATTATTTTCATTCGGCCCGTAAATATTATTCTGTCTTGACTCCGTAATTATCTTGATCCCTAGTCATCGTCTGTCGGTCTACCCGGCACCGCGAGGCCTCGACTTGGCCTCCTTCTTGGCTTTCGCCTCGTCCTTCTTGCGCTTCTTCTGCTCCTGTAATTTCTCGTCGTGTTTGCGTTTAAGGTTCGCTTTCTCCGCATCTGTCCGGGCCATTGGTTTGAAGAAGCCCTCCAAGCGGGATTGCTGGGCCGACTTTAGGTTCTTCTGCAGCCGAGCAGCCCCGTTTCGCACTCGGTCCTCGTTGAACCCCTTGTCTTTGACCAGGAAGTCAATGAGTCCCTCTACGTCGGGCGCATCCCACTTGAAGTCGCACTCGGGGGCACTGGCGTCCCGGACATCCGGGTTGAGGAACAATTCCCGGGCGTCCTGGTACGGCCAGTCTTCGGGAATGACGTATTTCTTCTTGGGGTCGCTCTCGATCGCCTCGACCACCTTCTCCAGGCTGCCGTGCTCCCGAATTAATTTCAACGCCGTGTTGGGTCCCACCTTGGGAATCGGTTCGAGATAATCGCATCCCAGTAGGATACATAGATCGATAAACTGTATCGCATTAGGTTGGGTCTGCATCTCTCGCCGGACTTAGCTCACCTGGCTACGATCCATGCCGAGGCCTTCTAGCGCACGGTTCAGATGGATCTCCTGAATAGGCTCCTTCCGCTGCTCACTGAACGTAAGATGCCGCAGCAGAATAGGCGCCTCGAAGCAAAGTGTATCCATATCCTCCGACGCGGCCGCATAGACCTTCCCCGCCCGCGCGAGCACGGCGCACTGCGCCTCTGCCTCCGTCGGGGCATCAATGTAGGGAATGCCCATCAGCTTGATAAGCTTCTTGCATTCCGCGTTATGCTCTCTCGTGACGCGCACGGTCCGTCGCGAAAACTTCTCGACATCCTCCGCCGTTCCCGTCTCCTTGGCCTCTTCGTGCGCTTCCGTGGCCTCGCTTTTCCGCGCCGTACGCTTGGCCAGTTCGCCGGATTTCAGCTTCGGCGGGGCGCCGTCGAACACGTATAGAGGCTTGATGCCGTTGTCCACCATGCGGAGTGTGCGGTAGAACATGCCCATCAGATGTGACGTCGTCTCGCCCGTATCGCTCATGAGCTGCTGGCCTTCGGATCGGACGGCGATGAGGAAACTGTAGATACTCATGGAACTGGATGAATTGTGTTAGTGTTTGCGAGGAGGTTCAGAGCTCGGAGACAACACACGCATCCTAAATTCCAATGGATGTCTGTTAGCTTCCATTCGTCAAACGGCTCATCGATGCCATGTCTGCAGGAATAATGGGGGCTGACATACAATAGCGACCTTCCGGCCGAAGTGGTTCTTAATATCCCCCGATTTGATCGCATCGGGGGCATTTTCTGAAATGACCTGGTATAGCTCTAGAGCACTCGATTAGACGGAAAGCCCACGTCATTGGTGGTAATGGACACGAAAGGGGTCGACTCACGTTTGATACCCATTGTGCTTGATTTTTTCCTTCCCGAGCTCAAGAGAAGATCAAAGAATCAAGAGAGGAAAAGTGCTTGTCATGAACTTCAGAGAGATTGCCAGGTAGAAAGAAGCGCAACCTTCGAGGCAGCCGTCGCGCGAAGACGCGACTGGCGCGCCGCTTTTCATTAAGCCCCATCGGGACTAGCGGCCGCGGGCTGCGTCCCGTCACGTGGTCCGCAGCACCCCCGCAGCTCCGCGTCTTTCGCTCCGTCTTCGGGGAAACTGCGAGGAATCACCAGGCCTGGGCGCTCCTCGCTATGGATCACTCACGGCCGTGGATGGCACTAGTGCCCCTACCTACCAATGTATCCGAAGTTATCTAAGCGCTTAGCATCCCTACCCGATAACTAACTACTACTAGCACTAACTAGTTAACCATCTCCCTCTCCTCCCCGATTTGCTCGCGGTCTCCGAACCCCTCCCCTCACTCCTCCAACTCTCCGTAACGGCCTGTTCATTGCGGGCGCAGAGGGGGTGAAGGCCATAGACAACATTTTAATGCTGTATGCACTGGCTCTGGCAATGAATTTTCTGGCGTCATGAAACGAAGCCGCCCTCATTTTGACGCCAATGACGATGCGTCGTCCGTCTCGTCCCCTCAGGGTGCTTCGGCGCACCATCCGGCCCTTAAACCAGATCCCCAGCAGAACATCGGCCATATTCCCAAGATCAGTCGGAAGATCAAGGCCTGCTCCGAGTGTAAGCGGCACAAAGTGAAATGTGATATGAAAGCAGGGGAGTCGACCTGCCACCGGTGTCGGCGCATGGGTCTAGATTGCATCGTCAACAAGAGTCTCCAGACCTTGTTAGATGACGAAGCGGAGTAAATCTGCCCCGCTCTGTAATACATCCCCTAGAGTGTCGGCTGGAATAAACTGACCGGGTTTTCCGCAGGTGGAAAACAACCATCGAGCTCGCCATGGCCGACCTGCTGAGCAAAGCCGATTTACCAAACCTCTCATACTATCAAGCGGCGGGTAGGGCGACCGAGCCACCGTTGAAGAAGAAGGATCGGAAAGAGTCGACCGTGTCCACGGAGGATGCTGGGGTCGCGGTTGGACACGACCGGAGAACAAACTCCGTCGATATTAATGCCGGCACAGCGGTAGACGGACCCGAGACGGCTCCCCAGTCCTTCCAGCAAGAGTCGCAGTTTGCCCTCGATCGGGAAGAAAACGGGGTCTCGTCGTTAGTCAATGCGCCGATGGGGAGTCTATACGAAGTGACGCAGTTAAGCGAGATTCAGGCAAACACCCCCAAGCGACAGTATGCGCCGGACAGGGCACTTGTCACCGATTTCATCTCCCGTGGTCTTGTGGGTATACAAGAGGCGCAAGAGCTTTTTTTCTACTTTGACCGCGTGCTTAATCGGT
The DNA here is from genome assembly GCA_025592935.1 of Aspergillus ostianus. NCBI lineage: Eukaryota > Fungi > Ascomycota > Eurotiomycetes > Eurotiales > Aspergillaceae > Aspergillus > Aspergillus ostianus. The sequence continues at coordinate 756 of JANFQY010000238.1, read as the reverse complement.
ATCTCTGGGACGGCATGGCTCTCGTGCACAAGGATCTGACGTCTGTCCGCAACTCCTCCACGATGCTCACGGCCGCCATCCTAACCGTGACGGCCCTCCATATCCAGGGCAAAGAGAGCACCTTCGACACTTGCTACAATGAATTCGCCCGGTTAGCGTCGGCATCGATGCTAGACCATCATACTTTGGATGACTTGCGCGCATTATGCATCGGGGCGTTTTGGCTTGCGGATATCAGCTGGAAACTGTCCGGCCACTGCGTGCGGATAGCCACCGAGCTTGGTCTCCACCAGTCTTATCGGAAAGCGACGCAAGGCTCTCCGGAACATATAGAGCAGGCTCGATTATGGTACCTTCTCTATGTAAGATTGCTCTTCTAATTATGCCTTTTTGCTACTAATTTGTCACTAGACATTGGAGCACCATTTCTCGATCGCGTACGGGCGCCCGCCGATCATCCACGAAGACCATGCCATTAAAAACCATAGCGCTTTTACCCTATCCCCTACAGCCACACAAGCCGAGCTACGTCTACATAGCCAGGTGGACTTGTTCATTATCCTTACCCGGATATATCACGCGTTCGGTCCGGATGTCGACTTGGAAGTTCCCGAGAGCGAGTTTGACACCATTGATCAATATGATGCCGACCTGGAAACCTGGAAATCGTCGTGGCTGCCTCGATTAGGTATGTCTAGCCGCAAATCTTGTCTTTTCTTTCTTTCTTTCTTCTTCTTCTTCTTCTTCTTCTTCTTC
>JANFQY010000237.1:0-50601 GCA_025592935.1 Aspergillus ostianus | reverse complement strand
ACCCCACGAAACCACCGGGACCCCCCTACTATGCTACCTATGGACAACCTAGAATGGTAGAAAACTGTAAGGCCAAGGGACATCTGAACATGTATACCCATCCACCCATCTTTCCGTATTCATAGGCCAACGGAGTACCTTATTATTACCGACAATCAACAACCCCAAACTCACCCCCGATACAACCGCCCAATCACCTCCCCCAACTCCGTCTTCCCTCGCTGCACATTCGGCACCTCCCCCGGATTCTGCAATGCAACCCCACCCTCCAGAAACGAGAGCGTCATCTCCACAAACGGCTGCACGAGTGGACCCGGCAGGAACTGCGTAAAGAAGGGACCTAAATCCGTCTTCTCAACTGGCTTTACCACACCGCTTTTCCTACCGCATCTTGAAACGCCTCCTGCACGTCCCGAGAGTTATAGGATCTTGGTCCGTGCAGTTCGTAGATATACGGACTCTCGGAGAGAGGAGCTGTGCCCAGGAGCTGGGTGGCGGCTGATTGGCCGATGTCTTTTACTGCGATCTAGGATTTTGTTAGCCTAGGGTTCTTCGAGATTATGAGAGGACTGAGAATGGGTGGTGGGGGGGACTGACCATCGGAAGCTCATACTCCAACGGCGTGATGGTGGTAAAGAAGAACGGCGAATCCGACTTCACCGTCGGTATGGCGGTCGCCCAGTTTTCCATGAAATAGCCGCATCGAATGAAGACCACTTCTGGTGCTGCGTCTCTCAGGATCGTTTCTGGGATGTGGTTTGCCAGGATTTCTCCCTGTCGGGTCACGGATCAGCTTAAACGGTTCATATGTATGATCAACGCATCGACCCGTGAGAATAAATGAAACAATTCAGTCTGAAGGGGGGGGGGGAAAGGAAGGAAGGAAGGTAAAGCGTAAGACATACCGTACCACTCTCGCAATGCGCCCCAATACTCGACAAATAAACCACCCGTTTCACACCTGCCTTCCGAATCGCGGTCTTGGCGTTTTCGGCCGTCGTTCTCGCGCACTCGAATGTATCTGCGCCATCGAACCGCGGAGGGGTGATCACGAAGAGCGCATCGGTGCCGGAGAGATCGATTGTTGAAGGGCCGTCGATATCGCCTTTCACGGCGCGGAAGCGAGGATTAGATGCGAATTCATCCGGGACTTTCGAGAGGTTGCGGTAGATGGCTTGGGCTTTCGCCGAGGGGCTGTCGTTGAGGATGGCGCGGATAGCCGCTTGTGCGGTCTGAGTTGATCCGGGGAGGATGGTGATGGTCATTTTCTTTACTGGTTGGATTTGAGGCGTGGTTTTGTTGAGATACTGGTGGGTAGATTCAATTGGGATGTGGTGGATATAGTCGTTATATATAATGTCGTCATCTCGTATTTGGGTCCGTGGGACGTCACGGGGAGGATGTATACATGTATATCCATGTATATCCCCTCGGTTTCATCCTCGGCGCCACGCCACGGTATCTCGATCGGGTAACCGAATGAATGGATATGCTTGATTGAAAAAGGAATTGACTTTGAACAAAGGGTGCTGAAAGTCACTTTGGCGGGTGGTTTAGCTTTAGTGGTTGGTCTGTGCCTTGTTCTTGTTCTCTAGGCGGGATTTTTGACTCGTTACCAGAGGTAAGGTATCCATGGGAAGATGGAGAATACAATCATGTTATCGAAGGAAATCTTGAGAAAGACATAGTCATGGAGTTGGTGAATGGTTGACATTTGAAATGGAGAATGAGAATGTTGAAACGCTTACTATGTTTTGACTTGGATTATATATCAGAAAACAGCAACCCCAACCAATCAGCTCGCATGGCTTAGTTGGTAAAGCGCATGACTAGTAATCATGAGATCCTCGGTTCGAATCCGAGTGTGAGCATTTCTTTTTTGTCCGATATTTTTCGGCCCCCCGAATATAGAACGGCAAGTGGTAGACGAATCTGAAAGGACTTCTTCCTTAAGATAGAACCGGTACCATTCTCGATAAGATTCATTCTATTACAACAATCCCATACATGGTGTTTGCCAGATTCTTAGTCATCCCTTGTCCAACGCCATCGACAACTCGGCCATTTCTTGGCAATTCGGACAAAACGAAGAGATATATGTAGGTGGACAGCATTGTTTGTGTGGCAGATGTCCTGTCTTATTTCTGGTCTAAGAGAGTAGGAGAGCCTGATGGTATGCACCGTTTCTGCAAATTGTTCGTTTCAAAATATGGGCCCCTTCAACCCGGCTGCCTCTACCACTGACAGAGTACCCCATACAGAGTGAGACGTACCACAGCCTCACTGACCCCTCATACCAAAGTACCTTACAAATGAAAGCCCGGTTCATGGAGAGTGGGGGTAGATACATAGCGCGCGTCTGGACTGACCGTCCACCGTAAACGACTGAATTGCGTTTTTTCCCACCTCTCCTGGTCTTGGGAGCAGGTTCAAAGGCCAAGCATGGTAAGCTGGGCTAGGACCACTCTGCATGCCGTATCCGCTGTGACAGCCTGCATGCCCCTGATAGGTGAAACAGTCTGGATCATCTACCTACTGTACTCAGCAGTATCAGGCTGTCAGCCCCAGTCCAAGTCCGGTCTAGAGCCTGCATTTGTCCACTGTGCATCTATTCTTGATATCGCGGCATCCATTGGCTGAATTGCACGGTAATCTGCAGGGCGCTAAACTGCATTGGGCACTGGACAGGTCTGTATCTGAATGGCTGATTGGCCAGTTCGCTAATGACATCATTGCCCGGATGAGGATGCAGCGCTAGACTGTTTTGGGGTGTAGATGCAAAATGATAGACCGGTCGAGAGGGACGAGAATAGAGATGGTGAGAGGAGGTTTGGGGGAAGAGTTTTCAGGGGAATGGCGAGGGGATGGCATATAAATGCACTCGCGTGGCAGGTGGAAGAGAGGCAGATCATTCATTCAATCGGGCCTTTCGTTATATCTAACTATCTTACTATTCTTTCGTTTTTCTCTTCGTTCACTCTTTTGCATCTACACACTTAAATTCCGAGGAACATACTGCTGAGTCAGTTATTTTGAGCATCTAATTCTTATTGAGCATTTTTAACATCGGTAGGTGTTTCCAAGATTGGTTCAAGAGTGCCTGATAGGACAACACTGACACTTTGTCAACTTTCCAGATACCCCCCGCAATCATGGATAAAATCTCTCGTGAAGGTTTCATCGTCCTTATTATCCTGGGCTGCGTCGTTTCCGTCCTCATCGGCTACTCCATCCACTCCCTTGCCACCGGCAACTTCAAGAACGACCCGCAAGAGCGCGAAATGTCCGACGAGCAGAGACAATATATGCGTCAACTGCGTTTACGAAGTTTAGCCTGGATGGCTCGAGAAGCTCGGGTGAAATATGATGACCGGAGTGCCTCCGGAATGGCCTAGACTATACTGCAACATGGTATTATGTGAAAGGAATACTTCGCGGATAGATCTAGGCATACGGCTTGTTTCAGGACGCGGATAATCAGGCTATGCAGATGCTGCAGTCTGATTGAGTTGAAAGACTCGAATACGACATTCTGCCTCCCCGACCACGACTGGGATCATTGGTACATCCCTCAAGGACATCGAGGAATATAAGGTCCGAGTGTGGATGGCAGACCAGACCGACCAACAGTGATATCGGCAAGCAGGACTTGGCTGAACATTCATGGGCTGGGATAGAACAGTCATGACCATATATAGAAACGCGCTACGCATATAACATCAAACATGATTTCATACCATCGTTCAGCTCATGCTCTTCATCCCATTTAATAGCAATGTTTAGCTCAATAGTCTACCGGCACGACGTCGTCAACCCACTCCCACAGTCCGCTGGTTGTAACATATCGATACCGCATAAACTTCATATAGAGTTGATCTGGTCCCCGATTCCAGCTCGAAAGGTCATGACTTCCCACGTGCCATGGAGTGTCTTGTGGTCTAAACATGCCAACGAATTTGATTCGGAATAATCATCGGGGTTGAAAGGACGCTATTTGGAGATAACGGAGGGGTCTTGGGTATATCTGGACGTTCTGAATTTGGCGTTTTTGTCAACGGATGACCGAGGGGGTCAAATGCATTGGTGTCATTTGCCGTGTTTGTGGAGGCCGGGCTCATTGCGTCTGCATGACGCTCGGGGCTTAGCATAGTACTACTAAGGCCCTCTTCCATTTCGGCAATCCCTTGTGCCAAAGCTGCACCAGGAGTGCATTTGTAAAACCCCTGTACCTGGGGAGATTTGCGCAATAACTGCAACGCTTTTGCTCGGATAGAACGATGGCGACATTTCATTGCTGCCAGAAACAGTGGCAGACCCGCTCCCATCTCGAATGTGAATGGCGGCTGAGCACCATTCAACCCGGCCGACAGTTCCAGAGCTAATTCAGACTGATTAACGATAGTCTGAAAGTCGGATATGTGTGCATCGTAAATTGCTTCATCTGATACCAGACAAACCGAGACGATAATTTTGGCGGCGGCATAGTATGTCAGAAGGTTGGCAGCTGCGCTATCCCGTGGCTTTGGAGCGGATGTAAGCAATCGCTGGAATGTACAATGCCAGTCTTCAATTCGTGCCAGCAGCGCCTTCTGTTGAGCGACAAGTTCCTCGGTTACATGCAACTCGCCACCGACAGCTAATACATGCTCCTCTGCGGCCCGCTGGAAAAGCATAATTTCAGAAATAAGGGGTGTGAGAGCCGCTCGGGCGGAGTCGAGGGAGGCAAATTGATTTCCTACCATAATATCGTGAGTGCCGATGAGACGACTTGGAGGAACACCTGAAATGGAAAGAGCAATGGTCCCTAATCGTAGAAAGAGAGGAATGGCTGTTTCATTGAGAAAGGTCGATTCCGCTATAGATACCCCCCTCCCGATACCCCTGTTCAGTAGATCCAGGATGAGGGTTTCGCCCTGTCGGTATAGCTCTAATGCCGATTCCACATGACCTTGGAGAGTCTCAATGCAGACAAACAGCACGCAGCTTACCAAGGCCGTGTGCATGTCGACAGTCCCCCGGTCAATCTGGCTCCGAATCGTGGACAAGGACCGCGAGTACCATGTAAGCGCATCCTGGTGATTTTGATCGAGAGTCCGAAACATCTCAGGATTTCGACGCAAAAAGACTGGATCTAGGCATGGATCGGGACTCTCAAACAGTGCGCTGATGGCGTTCACGGCATCCCAGACAGCCGGCTCCCTTCGACACACCTGCGGGACTACTTTCCGCCAGAAACCAAAATCTAAATCTCCAGCCATGAAAGAGGCGGCGTGCTCGGAATAGTAAGCGAATGCGCGACGCTCCCGCCACACCGTATTGGGCGAAGACAAGAGGGAACGGTCCAGAATGGAGTAGGTCGACGGAGTTGAGGAGAATGTGTTGGATACGGGGCTATCATACTCGCAATTGCGGCCAGTGCTTGTGCAGCGCACACAATGTGGTTTTTCTTGTCCACATTTGACTTTGCGGATTCTATGGAACGATCAGTGGGTTGGTTGGTGCTCAGGTCTGGTAGATGTGGGTGTTTACCGGCAGGTTCTACATCCCAAACGAGAACGGAGAGGGACGATAGGCTTTCGAATCGAGTAGACAGATGCCATGTAGAAAATCAGACGGAAGCGCCGAGATGATCCTTGATGATCAACGCAACGGTAGATGAAGGAACGACCGACAAAGTTGGGGGACCTTTTGGATCCGGCCGGCGCAAGTCTGCCCCAGGCACACGCCAGGTGGGGCTGGGTTGGGGGCGTTTCGGGTCATCGAACGCCTTGCCACTGATGGTCTACAACGGGGATGGACATATTAATAACCGGTCAACAAACTCGCATGGCAGTAACTAATTGAAGTATTAATAGCCAAAAACCAAGCCGCAGAGAGCTAAGCCGAGCCCGCCAATGTGGGATGCGCATTGGGTGTTATTGTACTGCCTGGTGGAAGGCTTAGCCGGTATACTTCAAGTAGTAAAACGGACATTGCTATGATCAGAATAGAGGCAAAGAATGTCACCACGGATACACAGAGTCTGCTCATCAACCCTGGTGGTGTGCCTGAAAGAGAACAAAGCCCGATATCGAACAAGGGCGTTTTACTGAACAACAAATACTAGGTGGACCGGGAGTTTCTAGTATCAACACCATCATGGAATATGGGCCCTCTTTGGGAGGGATTGTCAACTTCCAGCACCACGTCGTGGGCTTTGACCCTCGAAGCGTTGGACAGAGCGGACCGCGTGTGGACTGCTGGCCCCATCATCCTGAGCAACGGGCCCAATTCGAAAAGCTGCACTACTCTGAAACTTCCAATGCTACTGCCAGTTCTCTCGGCAATCAATATGCAGCTGCAGAATTCTATGGCAAGGCCTGCACGTCAACGGTCGGCGGATCGCACGGAAACGCCTCGTACATCAGCACTCCGGCCGTCCACGGCGGGGTCGATGCTGAGGACTACTATTCGATGAAGTGGCAGGCGAATTTGTTCGACACCGACGCGGCGTACCAAGGGTTCTTTGACTTCTGCTTCAAGGCTGGGAAGGAGAAGTGCTCATTCTGGGGCTCTTCTCCGCAGAACATCAGCGATCGTGTTGATAAGATTTTGACCGGTCTCAGATACAACCCGATTCCCATCCCTAGCAGAGAATCCTGCGACATCCCGATTCTGGCGACCTACTCTAACCTCAAGACGCTTTTGATGCAGGTCTTGTACGACCCGCTCAGCAATTTCCCTCTCCTAGCAGATATTCTTGCTGGCTTAGAGAAGGGTAATACTGCGGCCTACTCGCTCGTAGTGACGAGTGGATCTGTCCTACCGTTCAACCCGTGCAACAACGGAACCGTTGGATCGACTCAAGACTCCCCGGTCTTAATTGAATGTGTTGATGGCCATGGAGGCCACAAGGTCCAGAACATCAGTCAATATGGCAACTGGGTTAAGGCATTGAACAGTAAGAGCGATTTTTTGGGGGAGGTCTTTGCCACTAGTTCTGGCGCGGCTTCCTGCCGGTCAGTGGATACCACTCCACCAGAGGCCGGAAGAATACATGGTAGGTACTCTTCATATCAATTTGCTTCATCGCAGAGAAAGAAGGTTAGCTAACAAAACTAGGATCCATCCTTGACCGCAAGAACACCTCGTTCCCGATCTTGTTTCTCAGCAGAGTGACCCAGCCACCCCCAAGCGAAAATATGTACAATCCAGTTTCCCAGAGATAGAACAGTATCTAACAAGGTTTCAGCGCTTATAAAATGTCTTCCGTGTTCCCCGGGTCGGTGGTCCTCAAGCAGGACGCAGCCGGAGTAAGTGACCCCTGTTCCTAAAGACAGAAGCGAAGACTAATTGATTCTGTCCCAGCACACTACTTTCGTCAGTGCGTCTGATTGTCTTTTGGAGAATGTCCAGGCTTCCCTGACGGTGGGTCAGCTTCCTGCTGCCAATACTACTTGCAAAGCGGATCAAGTTCCCTTCCAAGATGCTTAATAATTGGCTTGTACCTTGAAGTAATGTGGATAGGGGAGATGCATGGCTTGAGATATGGAAAACTCGGGGTTCTCTTCTCCTTGAATTTCTATCATTCTGATTGAATATAGTATCTGAACAATTGCTTTATTGCAACAATAGCCTTGTATTATAGCTGATCAACGTGAATTGTTTTCTATAGGAATCTGTAGTTACGTAAATTCAGAACTACTTTAGCTTCCAAAATCCTCACTGTTGATACTCCCAAGTCGCGCCAAAAGAAAGAAAAAGACAAATAGCTCTAACTGGACTAGACTTATAATATTTCCGCTATTGTTATTGTAAGCCTGCATCATTTCTCTAAGTGGGGCCGTGAATATTGAATTTTTTGAGGGGAATAGAGAAAAAAACATAATAGCAAGTAGGAAAGCTGACTGGGATTTGATTCGTAGAGGCTTATATTCTCAATATGTCATGGGAGTTTTTATACATCACTTCACCAAGCTCAATTAGGTAGCAGAGGCGAAAATAAGATCCCAAATGCACAGCAGAACAATGGGAATGGTAATCATAATTCACTTTGCTACAGTGCCTTAGGTTAAATGAACTATTCACATTGTGTTTATATGCGGCCAAGAACATAGAATGAGTTATCAAAGACTCTGGTGACACATTACGTTTAGGATCAGAGAATATTCAAGTTTCAATGATAGCCCAATATTGATTATTATTTCATATCCACCCAGGTTTGCCAGTGGGGACCGGAAGAATATTCTTGTCATAATCTGGATTTTCTCAATGAAGCAGGTTGCACAGTCTGATCATTCTGTGTGCAAAATTGTGTGCAAAATCCATTAAATGGTGTGGGGGAGGGGAAACAAAAGACCCAGGACAGATTAGGCAGTCACTCCAACAGAAATTGCATTCAGGTTTTCAATGAAACAACCATTAACCCTTTCAATGAGCTGGATTATTCGGCCACGGTTTCTCAGCCCGCTCTTGAAGTACTAATGGTGATCGAAAAGAAGCTCTTCCAGGCCAAGACAAAGAATTTGCCAGTCCACCTTAGAACCTGGTTGTTTTCGAATTAGATCCACAATCATAACCGCAATTTCCAACGGGATTTTGTGCACTGGGTAATTGTCGTATATAGCCTCAGGTTGACCAGGAACCAGAGAAGCATTTCTAATCAGCTGATGAATGTCAGAAATGGACCCTGGGTTTTCCCTGATATTAACCTGCAGCCAGTGCTCTGGATGAGCTGGGTCGTCTCCGTAGGCGTATTTCGGCCAAATCCATGGTCGTTCAGACCAGGGCATGATACCATAGCAGTTGTCATCGTAGTCTTCCACGGAGCTCAGATCCCATTTACTGATATTCGAGCGCCAGAATGATCTCACTGTTGCGACGAAGCAATCAAGGTATTCCTCTATCAGTTGCTTCCCAACCAGACGGCATAGGAGCACCCAGCATGGCATATGCATCCTGTACCCGATCCGCCGGCCCTTGTCACGATAATGGTCTAATCCGAACAAGTTTGCTGCAAAATATTCTGCAAAGTATTTGTTTCCCAATCGCGCTGGAGCACCAACTCGGGCTTTGAGCGGGTCATAAGGAATTGGTTCCTCGTCAGTACGGCTCAAATTAAATTCTAGTTGTGTGATGCCCGAGACGAACAAAGCATGGCCGGGCTTGTCGAGAACTATAAGACAGGTCATGAGTACGTATAATTCTCTCTCTTGGAACTGGGAAAGGATCAAATTACTTGCACGGACGAAGGTCATAGGCACGTATGAATGAGCCGGAAACTCCATTTCTTCCAATTCTTTGGCCTCCATATTGAAAGTGCTTATCCAATCCCCAGCAGGCCCTATCCAACCGGACGGAGAAATGTAGCCTCCACCCTCCTCCCAAGGCGCTGGAGGACTATGGAATGGTGATCCGCATACAATGCAGCCATCATGCACGAGTGGGAAATTCCACGGTGATTTCACGTAGCGCCTATTTAGATTGAATCTTCTGCCCATGGTGATATCAACTAACCATGCTAAAGAACAGAGAGATACAAATATAACTTTATAATTAATGATCAATCAAGAGGTATTTATGTTTCGAGTGATGTCATATCGGGACGGCGTGTGATAAATGTTGGAATACGGGGTACTAGAAGCAGTAAAGATGATCAAAGACTTCATGAATTGAAGATTGACTATTCTGATGATGATATATCTACATGGAAAGAAGAGCCTCTTTATATGTAATACAGTGGTGAAATCAATGGAATCCTCTGCTTTACTATATCGGAGCTTCACGGCTCGAATGCAGGATCTCGCGGTTAGGAAGACGGAAATCTCTATTTCTCATGCAGTTACTGGAATCTTCCACACACCCTCTCGAGATGCAGCTATTCAGAGCTTTATTAAACACCGCTGTTAACCATCAAGAGGCCTACATACAGTAGAGATTATTTAATATCTATTGCTTTGGCGTGTTAATCAAACTTCACCTTCGGAAGCGGCTTTGTGAGCGTGTTAGCGATCATTTCTTTTGTAGAGAGATAATGAAGCTCAATATTGCTATTCTGAATTGCGTTATAAATCTAATGCATACGAATGTCAATATGTTTGCTTCGAGCATACATTTGAGCGTTTTTAGCAAGCTTCATTGCTAGCTCAGAGTCAGTATAAATAACTATCGGTCTAACTTCTCTAAAGCCTATCGATTCAAGCAAATTAGCAAGTCAGAGAGCTTCTCTGCCCGCTATACTAATTACCGTATATTCAGCTTCACACGTGGACAAGCTCACGGTCGTTTGAAGCTTTAAAACCCACGAAATGGGCCCTCTACCGAGCGTAAAGATAAAGCCAGTGGTGGACCACCTCGTGTCAAGATCTCCGCCAAAATCAGCATCCACGTAGCCCTTCAAGGTCCCTAGACGCTTGAAATTGCGGATTTCTTTATCCTCTTCATTCTCGTCCTCTGAAAGCGCTTGGAATACGATACCTTTATCGATCGTTAGACGGAAATATTGCAATAAATGCGTCAATTCTCTCATATGCGAGTCGTCAGGATTTGACGCAAATCGCATAAGATAACCAACCGAATATGACGTCTCTGGGCGCGTTTGAAGCATAATATACATTAACGATCCCAGCAGTCTCTAATAGCACTTCATCAATGTAAAATTAGGCTCTTCCAAGATTGATTTAGAGAGATGAGCACCTTCACGTATTGGAATAGATAAGATCTTCTTCGAGTCACGGTCAAAATCGTTAAGCACACGCTGCACGTATGTAGATTGAGTCAGTTTGATCTTCCGATTTGGCCGATCTCTTTCTATCTTTATTCCAAGATAATAAGCGGCCTCTTAAAAGTGAGCGCCGTCGAATGCATTGCTGATTACTGTACGCACCCTCTTGACGGCCTCACGGGGCCCGCTGAGCAATAAATCATCTATATGAAGAATCAAGAAAGTGCCTGCTCTGTTGGTAAAGAGGCATTTATTTGCAAGAGAGAGATAGAAGCCTATCTCTGCCATTTTCGTATAAAACGTGATAAACCACGTCTTCGCAGATTGCTTCAAGCCGTAGAGAGACAAAAGGAGCTGGCAGACCTTCTTACTGCCATCCTTAAAGCCCTTTGGCTATTCCACATAGATAATCTCATTATCGAGGAAATTGCCTTGCAAAAATGCGAGCTTTATATCCCCCTAGAGACAGTCATAATTGAAAGCGGCAGTGATCACGAAGAACACGCGAATGATAGCAGGACGCGCGGTAGGAGAATATGTTTCCCAGAAATTGACTCTATATCGCTGCGTGAAGCCTCTTGCTACCCATCTTGCTTTAAATCGCGAGATACGATTATTAACGTCTATCTTGAGCTTATAAATCCAACGCCCGTGAAGCGCCTTTCGGCCATCTGACAGATCCGTAAGTAACTAAGATTTGCGTTTAACAAGATCTCCAACTTCTAACTTTATAGCTTCCATCCATTTATCTTTATAAGAAAACGCCATGGCTTCCTAATAGGAAAAGGGCTCGATTATATCATCATGATTACCGCGATATTTGCTGGTAAAAGAATAGCCTATACGAAGAATGTAAGCGGCCACCCCCTGAAGCGACCTCGGCATGCCTTTAATCAGACAGCAAATAAAATCATTAATTTCGGGTTTAATGATCACGCACTAAGCAATCTCATCTTCAGAGTCGCTATCCGAGACAACTTCATGAAGATTTCGCTGTGATACTTACACCAGTGAAGGCTCCCTCCACTTGCCGTAATTGTTATCTGGGGATCCATAAATCTTAGGATCTGACCCTTTATTGAATCTGATATTCCTAACATACTTAAGCTCATTCGTTGAAGCTTTTCACACAACATATTACTTTCTAAGAGAGTTATAGCCAACTAATTTAACCATATATGCACGTGAATTAATCTTTGTGATCTTCTCTTTGAAGCAAATCTTTGGTGGAATAATTATCATATACTCGCAGCCGATTATTCTAAGGCTTTTTACATTCGGCTTCTTAGAGTTACGGATTTTATAAGAAGTCAAGTCTTTCTCTCTCACGGACGAGATATTGCGAAAGAAAACCACTGTTTTTATTATCTTTGCCCATAGATCTCGAGACAAGCCGCTGTCAATCAATACAATATGGACTTTTGTAAGAATAGTCCTAGAAAGTCTCTTAACGGAGCCGTTTTAACTGTAAGCGTAAGATACAGCGAATTTCTATTGAATATTTCGCTTCTTTGTCTACAATCGAAGATCAGCATTGTCAAATTCTTTACCGTTGTTGCTGTAAAGGCGAATAATTGGGAATTTCGTATGACTTTCTTTATCAGCGTAGGCCTGAATTGCCATACGAGATTGATCTTTTGTTTTGAGGAATATGACCGTAGAATATCCAGTGTATTGATCAAGGAATAAGAGCCAATATTTTGCTCCGTTGTTGAAGGCAGGCGGCAAGTCGAAATGGCCACCCTCTAAATCAACGAAAACACGATCCCCACGCGCTTTTGCAGAAGACATGACTTCTTGTCCATTCCGAATCGTTACTGCAGCCTTCAAGCAGGGATCACATGCGTGTTTAGGTATAGAAAGGCCTTCAATATCGAGCCCTTTAACCATTCGTGAGAGACACCTAACATTAGCCACAGAAAGATGCGCGAATCGTCTATGCCAAGTGCGTAGATTGATCCAATCCTTTCTCATATTTCTTGCCTTCGAAATCGCGTGATAATAAGCTGTACGGCGCTGGCGGCGTGCTATGGTGTTTCCGTGGTCATTCTGGGGTGTATCCTGCGTCGTATTCTGAGCTGTTTCTTCATCGCTATCAGCAAGTAATTCGCAATCGCTTAGAGCGAGCTTTTCGGAGGTTTGGAGTGCGCCATTTTTGGCGATTCTCATGATGTAGGTGTCATTTTGAATGTCTCTATATCCCACGATTGCTCCGTCCTCTATTCTTGTGATCACGATCTCTCCTGGTAGAAGATTGACGCCAAGGTCTTTTCGATTCAGTTTAATCGTTCCGATAAGATTGATCTTTATCTTTGGAAAATAGAGAATATCGGTAAAAGTCAATTTTCTTATATAATCTAGATATTTGAGGATCATTTCTACGTCACCTAACAGCATTAAATAAGTAATTTGACCGGTAGCAGTGCGAATCGCTCTACGCGACTGTTTCACGGTCCCAGGAATGAAATAGCTTATTTTGCCAGTAAGATAGCAGATTAAGCCAGAATCGATAATCCAATCATCGCGTTAAAGAAAGTAAACTTTCTCGAAGTCAAAATCGGTCGATTCATTAGCTGACTGAGCAGTGCAAACGATATCTTCAAGGTGTTTAGAAAATTCTTCCTTTTCTTTGCCCTTCTTCTTCTTCCAGCCTTTTAGCCTTTTCTCAGGATACTTAACCCAACAATGATCAACTGTATGACCATACTTCTCGCATTCTGTACAGAAACGATCAGAATGCCGAAGACCTTGATTTTAGCTTTTTTAGGACTCTTTTTTTGAATCTTTTGAACTCTTTAAGTCCTTGTTCTTCTTTTCATTTGCTTTTGCTTTCTGCGCTTTCACGAGATTCGTAGCTTCATTATTATATTTTATGCGAAGTTCTTCCTTGAGTAAAGTGTCAGAGAGGTCCTTGAAAGTGATCTTGTTGCGATCGTATTTAGAATGAAGATAGAAAATTAAAAAGATATTCTACTCCTCTCCAAGTCCCATAAATACAAACTGAGCCTTTATGGAGTTATCCAGCTTCGAATCTGTGCTTAAACTCCTTGCAAATTGCTTAAGTGCAATTTTCAACCTTCCGAGAAAGTCCGTTATATCCTTACAGTCATCAAACTTCGTGATAGCAGCCTGTCGAAGGCTCTGAAGAGACTGTATATCGGAGATAGTATTGTACTTCTCTTTAAGCGCAGTAATGAGTTTTGCCGCGTTTATATAATTTTGATACATCTGTTTAATCTCTTTGGAGACTGTTTTGAAAATAACGCTGATAGCTTTAGAGTTCTTCTCGTCCTATTGATATTGCATTATTTTGAGCTGTTTAATGTCCTCAGCTGTTGCAACGACTCCTCTTTCAGAAGGAAGCATCTTAGGTCTCTTTCTCTCACCCGAAGCAACAAGATAGATCTCGCGATAGCGAACTTCTGTGTTGAGTGCTACAGCTCATGCACGGAAGGAATCAGGGCCCCTTAATAGAGATTCTGAATATTTTTCTGAAGACATTATATTAATAATGATGTCCTCTATTCTGTAGTCCAAAAATATAGCTTCAGAATAACTTATCCTGCCAAAGATATAGCTTCCGGATATCTCTGCTTCTTGTTAATAAAAAACAATCGAATAGCACACTAAAGCGTTGCCGGATTTATAACCTGTTGGAATACGGGGTACTAGAAGCAGTAAAGATGATCAAAGACTTCATGAATTAAAGATTGACTATTCTGATAATGATATATCTATATAGAAAGAAGAGTCTCTTTATATACAATATAGTAGTAAAATCAATAGAATCTTCCGCTTTACCATACCGGAGCTTCACGGCTCGAATGCAGGATCTCGCGGTCAGGAAGACGGAAATCTCTATTTCTCATGCAGTTACCGGAATCTTCCACAATAAATAATGAGAAAAGAACGTGGTCATCCGCGGGATTACTGTTCAAACTTAAGTGTGAGTAGCGTATGAAAATTCATGACATCATGAACGGATTATAGTGTGTCACTTTGACTTTCTATTGCCTTGTTCATGCTAGTCTTCAGGCATTAAAAAGAATTTCAATTACTCAATCGCTGTTCCAAAACAGCCAACCGAACCCGACAGACGTGACGGTCATAGCTCCAGCAAAGCTTGCAAAGAGTATTGTCAGATATGGGTTCCGAGCGGCAGGGGAAACCGCCAGCCCGAGAACAGAGTTCAACGCTACTGTCAACATTGTGACAGCCTGCAAGGTAGATTTCATATGTGGCGCAGCCTTGTTATATGCATATTCGGATCCAGACACGGACCATAGCACCTCTCCTAGTGCGCCAATAACATGAACCGGAACCTGAACACCGACGCTGACGCGATTGGGATACTTTCCATTCTCAGATGCTGGACAGTGTAGGGGCATGTCGTAACATGGCGGAGCACTGTATACCACATGCTGAACACCAGAAGCAACAGCCATGGATGCTGCGACCAATGCGAAACCGAGTGTCATTCTAACAGTGGCTCGAGGCGACAGCTTCATCTTTTGCATGTACGGGTATACAAATTTCTCGGTGATTGGTATTATGATGAGGACGCAGATTGGGTTTAAGCTTGCAAGGGCATCATTGGGAATCCCGTGGGTAAGCATCTGTCCGGCTTGCGAGATTAGATTGGTCTGGTTCTGATCATAGCATAGCCAGACAATCGGGTAGATAGCCCTATGGTCTGTGAGCACTGTTTATAGATGGGCGCGACTAGGAGAATATACCAGACTTTGCAAGCCTGCAGAGCTTGGCGGAGGTCTTCAACAAATTGCGCATCCCAAGGGACAGCACGCCCATGTTTTTCAAGTTGCTCAGCCGGCTGCGCGGCATCAATGCGAAACCCACCCTTGATAACACAAGCCAATGCACTCAATAGCTTGGCCCGGAAGCTTGCTTCGGGTCTTCGGCGGACTGTAAGATGAGGTTAGCAATTGGATATGTGGTTCCCATAACAATACACTGACAGAATTTGTGATGCCCTAGAATCAAAACCAGCGTTCCAAATGCCAGTGCTCCTAGTGCCAGCAAAAATGATGTCCAGAAATCCAGGAACTTCTCCATGGAAGTGCTGGCCAAACCGGATAGCGCGCCGACATTGTTGCACCAGTAGAAGATGCTGTATACCCGCCTCACTGTCAACTCAGGGTCCACGATAACACGTTCACCAGTCTCTAGCGTAGCGACATGCTTTTTACCCCCACCGACTTGGTCCGCTATGGCACATTACTACTGTCAGTGAATAGTCACTCAGCGTCGAAGACTCAGAAGAGATACCTGTAAATGGGGCAACACTCGACTTCACACCGCCCACGCCACAACCGATCAAGACAAATGCCCCAATAAGACCACCCAATCCTGCACCGGCGTCAAGCGCTGGTGGGATCGAAGTGAGCATGAGTAATAGTATACCAGCGAGGTATATCCTAGACCACGGTTGGTATGAGACCTCCATAGCACCGAAGGAATCTTACCCGCAGGACACAACAAGTGTCTTGTATGGACCCCAATGACCATCTGCAAGCACCCCTGCAAAGATTGGTGTGATAAAGCAGAGTAATCTCAGAAAGGAATTCAGGGCAGTGGCCACCGATTGGCCCATGTCTAGGGCTCCGGGACGCCCGAAATTTTCCCGAGGGTTTTGAATGTAATTCTCTAATCACATGCATTAATTGCTTTTCGGGAAGAAAATAGTGGGTTACTCACGTAATGGGGCTTGTAGAGCATAAAACGCGAACCTTTCAGCCCCGGAGAAGAGAGCAACCAACCATGCCGTAGCGTTGATTTTGCTTCCCGTGTGTCGCAAGTTTGCTATTTCCTCCGTAGTCGGTTCAATCAGGTCATCGTGCGCCATAGAGTCGCTTATGGATTGATCTATTTGTGTTTCACTGTCGCCCGCTGGCTGCAATTGTGCGTTGCTTTGCTTTTCAGAGACGCCCATGCTTCTGTAGAAGTAAACGTTTATATGACTAGATCAAATCAGCTTGCTTTCCTGCAGCTTTTTGTAATTGAGAAGGACTCGCCTCAAGTTTGAGGGAGGAAAGCTACAAAGAGCAATTGGAAGGATCATCCGGTGCAAGTAGCGGTATAGAGAAACATCGCAAATCAGGCTGGACATATACTCGGAGTAATCGGACTACCTCGGTGTGGACCCCAAATCTGACAGGTGGATCCCGCACCCCGCGGAGTCAATCGGAGTAGATCGGAGTACCCACGGGATTAACCCTAATGTCACCTGTCTTTGTCGGACTTCCTCTCTCTACATTCAGCTTTCTCTCTCTCCCCATATATCTAGACCATCGATCCTCAGCGCGCTCACGTCGTTCTTTGCCATCTCGTAATGATAAAATTTTCTCTGACTCTCACTCGTACCCATCATTGGTTCCAGGAGACGAGGCCGATGAGCTGGACCTCAACCACGCAAATCACTAGCACAGAGTTCTATGCTTTCTTACTCAGCGCTACCCCTGCATACTAAATAGTACAACTTTGCAGGGATGCAGTCACGATATTCTAGGCCTTCGTTGGCGGAAGGCTTAGCGGATCCTGCACTTCATTAACCCTTTTAGGCCATACGATGTTAATCAGATTGGAATCTTGCCATAAAGGTAGGCGGCCTACCTATGAGATGTCTCTGTTACTAGATCCCTTTATAAAGAAGGGGGTTGCCATTTAGACTAATCATTATTCAGGCTCCATGACCCACGTCGTATAATTGTTCTCCGATGGCAACGGAAAGGACTCATCTAGACTTTGGAATGAAGTCTGCAAAAGTTACTAGCACAGTGCTGTAACACAATGATGTGTGCGGAATCGTTCCGTCTCACACCCCTCGACTCTAGCACGGCTGAGTCGTGATGAACTTTGTCCTGTCTTCCCAATCTAACAGGAGGAGGGTCATGGCCTATGATTTCCCGTCACTTGGATTGTTACCATATCAGTCGTGGGGGGTGGGGGCCTGAAGTGTGGCCCTGCATTGTACCTATGGGGTCAGATGTAGTGACGGCTGCTCTTGTCAAGAAGAACTTGAGGCTACAAAGGTAACTTCCACATTTGCCTGTCTTTGAGACCTTTCAGAGATACCAGAGCTACAATTCCTTGTGAATACCTTCAAAGAGGTTGTTGAATCTTTCGACATAACACCGGAAGTTTCCTATGGGATGCACCAATTGGCCCACAAAGGCTCTGCTATAAAACAGGGGCAACAGCCACTCAAAATATAACAAGTCCACTGATTTTCTTCTTCCTTATTTGGTTCCCGATCATTTCATATCACGTATATATAGACGATTCAGCAACAATGACACCTAAGCCCGGGAGAAAAGACCCCAACGCGGAGCGCACCGTACTGCCGGTAAGCAGACTCATGCCGTCGGATCTCTCCTCTCCTACGTTTGAAGATCTACTTGAGCTCGCGCTCTTTCGAGTATACGATGCAGCATTCTGTCTAGACACGCGACCACCAAGACTGTTCCCCACAGTTGAGACGGTCTTTGGAAGATACTTTACGGAAGATGACTGGCGCATGCATGGTGACTTGGAGGCAGCAATGGGAAGGATGAACTACATGCTATCAAACCTGCCCGAGAGAGGCATACCGGCGAGCTGTCTTCCTACCATCAGCTTGATACTGTCGTCTTCCTCTGTTCTTGAAACTTGGAAAAAGGTCGTTCATCTTCTTGAGGGTCATGCCAAAGAGGAGTCTGAATGGATCATCATTCAAATACAAAGGCAGCAGTCAACCTCATCACAATTTGCGAAGTCCGACTTCATAACAGCCCCAGTTGATTATAGAACAACTCTTTCTGCTTCAGATCAAGCCATGGAGTTATGGGACCGTTCTTTATCTGAGATTGCTGTACAAGTATCTCAAGGTCAACTCGAGCACTCAAAGTCCTTTCTGCAGATCTTCGCCTTTCTAAAAGACCCACTAGGAGGGCTAGAAAGCACGTTTGACAGGGCTGTGCCATTGTTCGCCTACATGATGGCTTCCCTAGATACAAGTTTGTTACCTCTATCTAGTTCCTTTGCTGCAGTCGCACAAGCTGCGCAAGAGGCTTTGTTTCTCTCGGATCCATTACTAGAGAATATTGACTTTGTTCATTTCTCGGGCCATCAGCAACTGCCATACGTGTATGTGGCCTTGAATCAACTTCCGCGTTCGGAGTTCAGCATCCCCAGCCACGTCCTTCACATCATCGAAGAAATGCTCACCAGTGCGGAGCAATCGGCCCTTCACAAATGTGAAATCGCCCCAATATCGGTCGCCTCCTACCCAAGTCTGCCACTAGGAAAAGGGAAGCACACAACGGTAATCATCGACGGTAACCATCGGGCCACGGCAACCATGGTCCTCCGACTGATTGCCCTGGAACCTGTCGTATTGAAAACGCAGGATCCAGGTGACGTGCTTAGTTCATTCTGCGCTGACCACGGTCTCAGCCTGAAGTGGAAAATCGACCTGGCTGATGTCTTGGCAGCTATCCGTGATAGTCCGTGTTCCACATTGATCCGAGCCAAGATGCACCTTGTGCGAAATTTCCGGACAGTTGAAACTATCCCTGCGTTGGTTGTCCGGGAAGACAATTTTTTTACGGCCTGTCAGCAGCGACCGGCGCTAGGGAACCGTCCCCGGCTCTTATTGCCTATTCATCAGGCGATCTATAATGATGAGAAATTGAAGTTTGCCTTCCCACAGTCAGGGCAGGTCCATGGAAGAGCAGTTGGATTCAAGCCGATGCCGCTCTTGCATTCACCTGGCGTGGATGTGCCGGAACAGGCTGATAATGCATCAAAGGGAGAGTTCCGTGTTGATGTTGCAACGGTTGTGGATTTGGAACTTTAAGGACTTTTGTGTGCTAGTATATATACGGATTTCTTGATGATAGACTATACACCTTGACGTGATATATTTCAATTTGTATCTTTTATTTTCAAGTTTCTCCCCGAATCAATGCTAAAATTGATCCCCCCCTTTTCCCTAAAACCACATCTTGTAATTTTCTTATCCTGCTTTAAGATCTACCAGGATATTAAACCCTGCCCATAATATACCAACTAAGTACAGAACTGTTTTTGACGTCCATTTCAAGACCTCAGACTGTCAAGGTACTTCTGAAGCCCAGGGACACCGTCTATGAAAGTATACGCCTCAACACCCTTGGCCCTCAGAGACGCCACCAGGATACGCGAAGTATCGCCATTGTAATCGACAACAACCACAGGAGGCCCCTCCCTGAAGATCCACTCCAAAATGTGTCGTTCCTCAAGCAAGCTTTCCAGCCCCTTGGACTGTTCAATAAGCGTGTTGATTTCGTCGAAATTAAACGGCGTGATAGTGTCTGCAGTCAAACCCGGCAACGGCGCACTAAAAGCGCCCTTGACATGCACAGACTCGAAGTCAGATCGTGCGCGCAGATCCAGGAAGCGCACTGAAGGCGATTCAGCTGCTCCGTTAGTTAAGGCTTCGTCGCCGCTGACAAAACGTGCCTTTTTGACCTCTTCTACAATTTCGGGCATCACGTCAAGGATTTCCTGGGGGTCGATCTCCCAGCGGAAGCTGTACACGTTCTGGTCCACTTTGAATAGCTCCTGTATCTTATTAGACCTAGAATTTCCTGATACCGCCCTCTTTCTGTACTAACCTGATTGCCAATTGGCTTGAATTCCTCAGGACCAAGCTTCTTAAAGTATGTCTCGATATGCTTCTGCGGCAGATCACAGCAGACAAAAACACACGAGACCTCCCCAGTTTTTGGATCCGCGTAGTTTGCCAGCGTGCCGTTCTTCTTCTCCCTTTCAACGAACTCAAACAGCCCTTGCAGAGCCATTCCACTCGAAGGGCCAGCAATGATTCCTTCCCGAGAAAGCCTCAAAGACAAACGGTACGAGTCCTCGGACGAAGCCACCTCAAGAAAATCAACCACATCTTTCCATGGAAACGGACTGGTCTTATGCATCGGCTTCTCCCTAGGCCCAGGAATAATATCCGCCTCAGCATTACAAACACCCAAGACCTTGACCTCGGGCTTCTGGGACTTCAAGTACTTGCCCGTGCCAGTCACGCAGCCCGTACTGCCCATTCCCATACAGAAGACGTTGATCTCAGGCAACTGTCTCCAGATCTGAGGTCCGGTCCACCGCTCATGCGACTTCCAGTTATTTTCGTTGTCGTATTGGCCCAGGTTTACGACTTTGTCGCTTCGTTTGCCGAGTCCGCGAGCCCATTCCACGGGTCCTCGTGGATCGGTGGTCTCGGTGTAGGTTGGTCCGCCGTACAGATCGACCTTGAGGCCGTAGAATTGGAGTTCGCGGACACGGTCCAGCGCGGCTTTGTTTGAGACGTAGGCGGTCGAGTTATCGTTATCGTAGAGTACTCGAGCAGCAATGGCTAGTGAGGTGACGGTCGATCCGGAGCTAACTTCCACGACGCTTTTGTTTGCGGAGGAGAGGTCGTGGAGGAGCATGTTTAGTGCTGGATTTGGAGTCTCGAGTTAGTATATTTGAGTATGGAAAGAATACCAGTGAGGTCTGCCAACCAGGTAAGGCCTTCACGTTCTGCGCTGGAAGGCAAGTGAGCAGCTTCGCGTAGATTCGCACGCCATCTGCATGGTACGGGTTGAGCTTCGGGGGTAGCTCGACCAACGGCACAGGAGGCTGCTCATCTGGGTTGAAGAAGTTCCTTATGGAGTCGGCGCCTTTAAAGACGTTGAGGGGGTTGGTGACAGACATAGTGATGTTTACGCGAGTTGGTTCTATTGCAGTGCTATCTTCAGTCTTTCTGTCCCCAAAGGATACAATATTTTATAGCACACTACGAAATGAGAATGAACCAAGCTGCGGCATAATTCCGCTGCTGACGGTCTTGAGACTTGGATTCCTATCCCCCCTCACCAGTAAGACTGCTCGAAGTTTGCCGGATCATGGAGGAATCGTGCCACGCAAAGTTTCTGACCACTCTCATCGCTGGGTTGCGCAAGCGTCAGCATTTTGTGGGCTCGAATGGGCTCATTAAAGCAAGAGGAATAAGGGTTCTGTTCTATAATCTAACGTAGGATTCACTTCCTAGGCTATTGCAACATAGAGGAGTATATCGCGAGATGAGACTTGTAAGCCTTAGGGTGGGGTTACACACATCTGTCCGGTCATTACACCCAGTAGTCATGTTTGTCCCGTTCAGCCTCCTGAAGTACAGTGGCGAGAGCAAGGAATCTTGAAATTTACGAGCTTCCTACGCTTATTT
Organism: Aspergillus ostianus; assembly: GCA_025592935.1. Taxonomy (NCBI): domain Eukaryota; kingdom Fungi; phylum Ascomycota; class Eurotiomycetes; order Eurotiales; family Aspergillaceae; genus Aspergillus; species Aspergillus ostianus. The sequence continues at coordinate 28,648 of JANFQY010000237.1, read as the reverse complement.
TAGATATAACCATGGTATTCCGCATGCTCGATGTTACACTGCGGAGGTTGTCAGATGTAGGCCGGCAGTAGTCAGGGTCTTCACGGGCTGACGCGCCTGCATTTTAACCCAACACGGACTAGTATTGCCACCTTCGTGCTTTTGTTCTTTAGCTTTTGTTCCTTAGCTTTTCGCTTTAATTTGGGCTTTTCTTGAGACTGACTTTTGTTTTATAATCGAATCTTCCGAAATCATAAGACTAGTGTGATGCCGTCCCCGGTGGGGGATCCTTCGGCTTTCCTCGGCGGAACAGCCCCAGGATGTCTCAATTACAGAATGAAAACATTATGGGCGGGTGAGTATGGCATGCAAGGGAGCTGGATAATTAATGTTGAGAGTTCTTGCAGCAGAGTCGCGCACTATCCTTGACATCTTTAACTATGCTCTGATTAATTTATCTGCACCATGTACAGCCCCTGTCCCTCAAGCACGGCCCCCAGTAAGTCACCAAGGTCCTCTGCCTAAATTAATAACAACCCGAGACAGGAATATCCATCCCTAACCGCTGGACACCTGAATGTGACTCTGCAGGGATCTCATCCTCCGGGCAGGCGCATACAAGCGTGTGGCAACTCCTTGGCAGTCTGCACGCGACATCACATTTGTCACCCTCGGCACTTTTGACCTCAAGGCATAAAAGGCAGAATTAGCACGCCATCTGGAACACGGATGGTCTTATATGGTTCTGGTTAATGGCTGGACTTACTGCGGGGCGTCGGAGTAACAACGTCGTAATTCTCGGAGTAAGCAGTAGTTACCCTTTTGGAAATGGATTAGGCCTGTCTAGACGATCTCTTTATTCTTGGGACTGGACTGACTAATTCGTAACTACCCAGGACAGGATATCTTGTCGCCTTGATTTTTCGGTTTATTCCTGCTGTGTCTTCTTTCATACTGTCGGCGTAAACAAAATTGAATAGTCAAGGGTCAGAACGCCGTCGAGATGGGGGACGCTGCGACAATTCTCAGTGCCTCATTTAAGACCAGGTTTAACCATGATAAGTCCGTTGATCATGGTGATGGGGTAAAAGGGTCTTTTGATATTAAGGTCTCTTGGTCACCTGTGGATGATTCCCCAAGGACACATCGTGAGGACTACTCCCTGGTCTTTTTGGATATTAGCATCAACGAATCATCGGAGGTCAGCAGTGAGAGTATCGAACATGTGCAAAGGTACGTTATCTACGGAATCCTTAGAGTTATGCTACTGGCTAATATAGACTTAGTTGCGGTTTGCAAGATCTGCTGAGTACAGTCAAGTCGTCAAGTTCTTTTGTCGCTGGGGAGACATGGAATGGGCGCGTTCTTCTCGTCGTGCCCACACAGTCTGGCTATCTTGCACGTACCAAGATCTTTGAGCAGCGCTTTATCGGCTGTTCAGGCTTGGGGTTATTCCAGGACCGAACTGTCTTTGGAGGAGCTACCAATCATGGGAACAGCCAGGACTTTCGCTCGCTACTTGACAGCTCTGTTTTGTTCATCGTGCGGCCACACAATGATCAGTCCTTGATCGAGGAAGTAGCTGTCATCGACGAAGTGCATGCTCGGATCAACTTCGAGTGGCTACTCGATGCTCAACCTAAAGCTAGAAAGCTCGCCATTATTGATGGCCATCTGAATCTCCCATCTTATCTCCCGTTCTTCAACTCCGCGTCCGCTCTTGGTATTAAGTTCGTGCTCTTTGACAAGCCGGATCACTGGCTGACAGATCCTTCTTTACGGCATTTGTATCATGACTTTGTACCGATCGACATGACGCCGGATGAAGAGTTCCACATCCGCATTGTTGAAGCTGTCAAGGCATATGGACACGTGGATGGCATCTGTGCTATCGCAAGCTATTGCCTGCTGCCTGTCGCTAAAGCCGCTACCATCCTAGGCCTACCGACAGAATTACCAGAAGCCGTTGCCTGTGCTGTCAACAAGTATGAGACAAGACTTCTTGCCGGTGGCGCTGAGCCAACAACACTTGTTTCATCTGCATCCGAGCTGGAAGGACATATTACAAGAAAGAATTTTGCTCCACAGTACCCATCCATTGTCAAGCCAGGTTCGGGAACTGGGTCTGCGCATGTTTATAGAGCCGACAACGAGATGGAGCTCCTGGAAGGAGTGAGACGGACGTGTGAAGGGTCCCGCAAGATGGCGCTCATCGAGGCTTTCATCGAAGGACCCGAATCCGACGTCAACTTTGTGCTTTTAGGCGGGGAAATCGTCTTCTTTGAAATTTCCGACGACCTCCCCAGCCCCGGTGATAACGGGACCATTGACAGCGACTTTTGGGAAAATACAAACGTCCTCCCTTCCAAGCTACCAGCTGATGAGTATGCCCTTGTGCGTGATAACCTTCACCAGGTACTACTGAAAATGGGTCTCAAAACGGGCGTTTTCCACCTTGAAGCTCGTGTTCAGAATTCCTCTATGGAATTCGCAGAGAAAGACGGCATAATAGACCTCCGTCCAACGAAAGCTGCTAACAGCCATCCACCACGCTGCTTCCTCATCGAAGTCAATCCCAGACCCCCTGGTATGCCTGTCGTATTGACATCAGCAGGTGTCTACGGCGTCAACATGTATGACCTGCACCTACTCGCTAGCCTCGGAGACTATCAGCGTTTCCGAGGTCTCGCGAAACCATTCGACCAGGACACAAAAATCCCATGCCACGCCAGAGCGTGGAGTCAGCTCGTGTGGTTAAGGGCCGATAAAGGTGGTCTATGCGCCTCTGACGACGTATGTGGTGAATTCCTGCAGCGCCTTTCGCCGGAGGACCGAGAATTGATCACCGAATCGGTGTGCTTTTTCCGTAAGGGCCAGCGCATTCCCGAGCCGAGGCAAGGGGTTGTTTTGTTTGGGGCTTTCTTTATTGTTACGTCTAGGACGAACCGGGATGATGTTCTACGCGTGTCTAAGATCTTGCAGAGGGAGTTTTCGATTCCGGTAACATCTGGGTAGATGGGCATCTTGATATGGTTCCGTGTTTGAGCCAGGGGAGAGTCTCTAGAATGAATCGCAGATACTACCTTAAGTTCTACAAAAGCGTCTAGTTCAGGACTTTAGTGAATACGTATATTCTCGTAGAAAATAAGTTAGTAAAACAGTGGATGCTAATAAGCTCAAATTTACCTGCCTTCAGTGAATGATTACTATGGGGCAAGACGTTTCTGCAGCACAAAACCGATATGTTCTAATCGGACTCAGTACTATGATATACCATCCGTCAGATCGGGGATCGACGAGATCGCACGATGCAATTGCGGCATTTCAGGCGTACATCACCCGCCATCGAGGCCGGACCGACTTACCGGGGCCTGCGGACATTGTTCCGTGGTGCTTGATATCGTTAGAGACTTCAATAACCACGTGTAGTCCGGGTATACAAAGAGCAAAATGTTCTGTTTTTGGACTTCCACACATTCGAGCTAGTTGCCAACTAGACGAAGTTTTCCCTTCTAACTCAGTGCAAGGGGGCCGATAAGAACACTTGGAATAGCGTCTGGGCGGAAGGAGAGGAACAGTTGCAAAGGTATCTTGTAGGCCCAGCATGGCACAGGTTAACTGTTCACGGGGTTCTGGCCATGAGTGAGAGGGTACAATTCTACCGATATCATGATCCTAACTTGCCTACTGGAGGCCAACACCAGCATGGTCTTTCAAATCGTTCAAAATCATGCAAAGATTAATATCTTCAAATCACAACATCTACAATAGAACAAGACCAAAAATAGCCACTCTGAGAGGGCTCAGCCGCATTCCACGCATTTCATTCATTCTCCATACTGTAGCCGTCATAGTCTCTTGCCAAGCACAGGAATGTGAGAAAATGGCTCCATATCAGAGATGACGCCATGGAGGTGCAGGCGGATCTTAACTTTTATTCCTAAGAACCACCCGCCGCCTGAAGAGAGCCGCTCAGCTTCAAGCTACGAGCCGTCAGCTTGAACTCGAAGCAAGAATCCGTGCCCAGCTTGCCCAACGATTTGTAGAGCTTGAACGGTATATGGAGGCGCACCTCGAGTGCACTATCCTACAAGAACAACGCGCAACAGAAAGATATTGGCCTTGTTAAGAAAGTTCAAACGCAAATAACCGATGACTCATTGTGATCAGAAGCTTGGGATCCGGAATACTGAACGGGATCTCATTAGAGTCAGTTATTACAATCCTGTGGTATATTATGAACATTGTTTGAAAATCAACGACCGCGTTGGAATATTAGGTAATGTAGGCTTGATCAGGGAGAAGAATGCTTGTCTCTCAGGGCGACGCAAGGCCTCTTGGTAGCCTTCATGTTCGAATCACTCAGTGGCTCTGTTATTGCTGTCTAATTCATGCCGGAATGCCGACGTACCACCGTCCTTACTTGCAGGCAGCTCCGACGTATACATGGCGCGTATTCCGAATCAGACACAGCTCCTTTCTTGCCTTTTCCCCGTCGTCGCACGAGGAGAAAAATGGCTGTAGCGATTATAGCAACGCCAGACCCTGATCCTACTGCAATGCCTGCAATCTCCCCGTCTGACAATTCCTTCTCCTGGCCTTCCGGGAGAATCAGAATGGATACGAAGAGATTGACCGCGCTCATGGAGCTCCCCAGGCCGGGATCACCGTCGTATGTAGGCTTGGTCCATTCCGATCCGCATACTGTCCCGTTGGCTGACCCACTACACTGCTTCGCAGCAGCAACCGCGGTGGCCCTGAGACGTGGCACGATTTGTTCAGCGGTTTCCGGTAGCAGATTGGCGACAGTGACGAGCGACGCCGAAAGTAGTCCTACCATGCCCTTCATGTTGTTGGTTATTGTCACATCGGTTCCAAAGGAGCCCCGTGGGCCGAACTCGGTCATGATATTGTCGATGAAAAATCTTTCCATTGTGCTCTGAAGCAACCCATCTGCTCTCTCATTCCATGATAATCCGTTTGTCTAGCTGAATTAGCTACTGCTAGCGTTTCAAATCACCATCAAAGATTTGATAAAAGATTCTTTCTGTCATCGTGAAGGAATAACTTACTGCTTTATACATGTATGCCGCGCCACTTAGGTATAACCCATAAGCGTAACTCCACTCCTGGAGATTATGAGGCGAACAGGCGCCTCCTTCCGTGCTGTTGGTGACCGACATTATTACAGACCATTTCTTTTCATCCAGAATCTGGCTTCTGACACTCCATTCCCATATCTCATTTGCCCATCTAGCATAATCTCTACTCTCATCCCCGCTGGTAGCAAGTGCTAGTCGCGCAGCAAGCTGGAAGAAAAGTCCGTTCGATAGGGCATCTTTCGGAAACCATTCCCAATCCATACGAAGGCCACCACGGCAGGTGTTAACATCCCAAGTCTGACTAGTTAAAATTGCTAAGACATGGGCAGCAACCTGCAGCCATGAAGACTTATCGTCTAGCTCAGGGTAGTTCATCTCTGCGGCTGTGATGGATGCCAGACCCCAGGCACCCAGCGCTTGATTTTGAGTTCTTTCCAGGGTTATCGGAGCATCACTATCATTGAGTGGCTTCCTCAAGCGCTTGTTTATGAGGGAGTTGTATGATGCGATTTCGGTCGTATTCCAGAATTGTATCAGAGTTAAATAGAGCATGCCTTCGTCGAATGTGAGCATGTCTTCGTCGGGATGTTTGTGTCCTGTGAGCAAAGGGCTGAATTTGCCGTTTAACGAGGTATAATTGCTGAACATGTTCTCAACCGTCGTGGCAGCAGCGTCTATGAGAGAGCCTGTTGATTCAAACGTGTGCGTCAGTCAATCGAGATCGTATTCAAGCTGAAAAGGAGAACGGTTCTTACGAGAGTCGCGAATGTCAAGCTCAAGAGAAGTCACTATCGCAGCTAGCCCAGCGATCCATATGATCGGGATTACACTCCATCGAATACCCACTGGCAAAGAAACCATGACTCGTGATGTTCTTCCCAACCGCCTTCGCGCAAATTCCTAATTGACGCAATTCGTAGGGAATCTCGGGATAGCAAGAGGAAAGAACGAGGACTCTGGCCAGAAAACAGGTCAATATCAGAAGACTTGGTACCAACGCCACCAATTATTCTTCCCATACTCCAAATTTTCCCAGCGCCATAGCGAGTATTTGTCATTTGTTGGCTAAGTGTGATTTGGTTCTTGGCAATAGGTAAATGAACCCTGCATTAGGTCCGCCATGCCCTATAGGCTCGACATTGGGCTTGACTTGTATTCCCCGGTCCCCGTGGTGGCGCCTTAAGGAGGTGATCAATCACAGGTCAAATTCTAAACTCTCAAATCTCTGGAATGGTTAGCAAAAGATTAAGAGCTGCTGCCATGCAGTAATTGGCGCTTTTCTTCTGGCTCTCTTCTCGTTCCCCAAAAGTCAACCTTCGAGCACTCATACAAAAGTTCAGTCATTACTCAGTTGGCAAACCCACTTTCATTTGGAGATCAATTGCCTTGCGCGGAGCTTAGCTTGCCCGTTAGTGCACCTTTTCAGGCTATGTCTCAGCCAGTTTCTTTATACCACAAGTATATATAGCAGCACCGGCCCTTGGCACTTATGTCCGAGCGATATTGGTCAATTACCATTTCACAAGTTTCAGCTTCGAGTGATAAACAAGCTGGAATCGGCAAAAGTCGGATATCTCACCAAGAGAGGAGCTGTCTAACAATAATACCTTAGTCAAAGTGGAAAGCTCAGTTTAATCGAGCTTGATAATTGACAATAATCTCCTTATTGACCTGACAACCGCCTGAAGCATTTTCTAAGATTCCTGGAAAGAGTTTGAGTACAACAAAACTCTGTGATATTCAAGCCTAATTCGTAATCCAATTATCACAGGTCCTAACTAGGCACAAAACCATGACTCAAGTACGCATCACTAGGAAGCACTCCAGCCCAGCGAGCAATCAAACCAGCGACTGATGTCCATACCTCTCCGCCAACAACTGTGTCGATGCCGCAACCACAGCATTACATCCGCTTGAAATCGCCCCTGCAACAACCTTATACTGTGTGACGCAGTCTCCCGCCGCAAAGACCCCATGCACACTAGTCTGATACATAGGGAAGTTAGCCACAACCTCGCCGTTTTCGGACCCTGGTAACAGGCTTGACATTGTCTCCACGCCAAGCTGCTTGGAGAAGGGGCCCTTGGTTCGGGTAAATGGATCATGCACGAGGAAGGTCTCAAGGGCGGTTGTGCCGTCCGCGAAGGTGAGTTCGATGCCGGTGGGCTTGCCCTCTGTCTCGACGACGCTGAGACGCGAGATGGGGCGGGAGTCCACTTTGAAGATCTTCTGGCCTTCGGGCTGGGGGCCAAGAAGTGTCTGGACCTGGGCGCTGAGTTCTTCGGAGCCATGTGTGTAGATTGTCACGCTGGCGCTTAGGTGCGCGGCGTTCTCGGCAAGGTGAATGGCCATTGGCGCGACTGAGGCTGTTTGGGTAGCGAGCACGCCAGAGCTGGTGGCTCCGTGGTCTTCATATCCTTCGCAGTAGAGACAGTGGTAACTAGAAGTCAGGGCGTCAGCGATCACTATCCTTACCCATCGGACTAGACTCGGCAAGACTTACATGCGCTTCACCCAAGACTCGGCGTAGCCCGGAATATTAGGGAAAATATCCTCCGAGCCAGTAGCAAGGATGATCTTTCTCCCCTGCCAGGCCCTGCCGCTTTCGTCGGCCACTTCAAACAAGGAGTCATTGATCTTACGGGCCGCGGTGAGCTGAACTTCCACGATGTTAATATTCGCGCTGTGTTTCAGGATCTCGGACCTCGCTTTTGCTCGAAATTCAGCCGGGTTGCGGTGGTCCCAGGTGGGAATCATGTGCATGTACTCAGCATCTCCATTGCGGTAGCTACCCGAGTCGAAAAGAATGGCCGAGTGGTCCTGGCGAACGAGGGTCAAGGCCGCCGTTAGTCCGGCAGGACCGCCACCGATAATTAGCACGTCGACGGGTGGAGCCATGCTGTGATAGAACGAAGGACTGGGAAAACTGCTCGTAGCATGAGAGAAGAGAAGAGAAAAAAAAAAAAGAGAGTGGGGAGAAGTGCATTAGAAAAGTGCGATTGAGGATCGAGGAAAGAAATGCCAGGCAGCAGCCAGGGTATACTATCTATAAATAGTGTGATCAGGCTGGAGTTCTTTGTTTTATCCATGCTCGGATATCATGAACACGTATTCCCCGGAGTTATCTCGTGAGCGAGTAGTGGAAGAAGGTTACCATTTCAGACCGCTGGTACTAGTACTATCCATATACAGTATAGCCAGACTGGCCTTCTTTGTTCATATTTACCGTCTTGGCTTGTTGGTGATCTACTGGCTGGCGCGGTTTCTGATCAATCTTGCTACCAGCCAATGTGATGTTGGCCATACAATTCTGACAAGGCTGAGCCAAACATAGTGCTGTAAGGTGCAATGCTAAGTTATACTAACCAAAAAGGATCAAATATTAGTGAGTGGGTGCTGCATATACAGACGTTTCTTCGTCTTTGACATTTGAATATTCTAGCTTCTTTATATACAACACTCGATCCCAGCATGTCAAGTTAGAAGAGCCTAGTATCTATCTAAGCCGTAGCCGCGGGCGCAGAAGCACCAAGAGAGGGAGCAGCCTGGCAAGTATCAACCTTCAGACCGTCCGTGAACGAAGCCAAAGCCTCAGACTGAAGACTATCGGCGTCACCGGCAGGAAGAGTGCCAACTAGTAAACAAATTAGCATTCCGTACATCGATACTGGACAATCCAGAAGGGCAACTTACCATAAGCATTGAAGTTGTATAGGCCACAGACACACCCGTCAATGATATCCTTCTGGCTTATTCCCGACAGGATCTCGTTGCCGTCACGCACAACAGAGAACTTCTGCTTGCCCACACCCATGTCCACCTTAAACGAGGCAGCACCAGCAGGGGCCTCGAAGGACTTGGTGTTTCCGCCGGAAGTGACTTGCAAGGTGGCGGGGGAGGTCAGGAGAGAGACGACGAAGACGGAGTCCTCCATGGATTCCCAGCCGTTGGGACGACCCTTGAAGTAGTTTCCGGAATCGTTGTTGGCATCGGCCATGCAGGTGTCGGTGGCATCGCAGTCCGTGTCACGGGGGTTGGGACGGTACCAGTAGATCAGTTCGTCGTCGGTGATGTGCTCGCCCACCGAGGTGGCGCCGGCTTTGAAAGCGGCGATGTAAGGCTTTGCGAGATCGAGCCAGCCGCCGTGAGGCCTTGTCTTGTCAGTACATGATCTGGATATCTCATCGAAATGGCATTGGGTGTATGTGCATACATATCGTTGGCCCATTTGGAGTTACCATCGTCAGTGTGCATCGAGCTGAGAGGTCCGATGTAGTGTGACTCGCCATAGTCGTTCCAGGTAATGATTTCCACGAAGCGAGGACCCAGCTCCAAGATCTGGTTCCAGCGATCGTACCAGAGGGTATCCGAAGGGAAGACGAAGTTCTTGCTGTAAGTGACTTCGGCACCGAAGTGCGTGAAGAACCAAGGTGACGCGGCTTTTAGGGGGGTTAGCTACTTTCAAGCACTTGGTAGACTCGGTAAAAGGGATAGGGTTTATTTCACGTACGAGCAACGTAGTCCTTGCCATTCAGAGCCGAAGTATATGCGTTATCTCCATCAGGGACAGTCACTTGGTTGCCATCCGTAGGGGCCTTGTTGTTGCCGTTGCTGGGCCAGGCCATCCAATTGAACAGGGCGTCGACATTGGAGACATCGGCAGAAGACTGGAAGTTAGGGGCAAAGTAGATTTCCTGACCAGCAGCAGAGCGCAAAGCTGCAACGTCCATGTCGTCACCAAGGAATGTGGACACGAAGGGTTTGTTGTCGACAATAAGCTGGCCGGGCTTGCCGGCATAGTCGGCGACCTTCTGGCCAATAGCGCTGGCCTGATCCGTGCCCCATGAGTTGAAATCAAAGGAGATGAAGACTTTCATGTCATTGTTAGCAGCTGACTCGTAGGCGTAGTTCAGTTGATCGTTGGTGTAGTCGTCGTTTCCAGCGTTCAGCGCAAAGGCATCAATGCCCAGGGCTTTCGCTCTCTTCATGTCATCGTCGTAGTCGGCTGCGCTCTTTCGGTTGCCAACAACTCCAACCTATTTATATCAGGTTAATCCTCCGCATTCTATGATATAGCTTCAATGCAGCGAGAAACATACCATGAAATGAGCGAAAACTAGGCGGTTTGAGGCGTCTCTCTCCTTAAGAGAAGTATCGCCGGGCAGAGCCCATACAGTGGAGCTCAACAGCGAAGACGCTGCGAGTAGAAGGCTGTTGATCTTCATCTTAGAAGATTTCCGTCAGGATGGACTGGAGGGAAGTGATAGTCACAAAGGACTTGAAGATCATAAAGACATGTCAGGTATATAAACCAAAACCTCCCTGTAGACAGTCCATTATCCTCTGGCCATTACTACCTCTGAATGTAACCAAGGCTCGTTGAGCCTGAAACAGGGTTCGTCATTGGACTTGGAATAGAGTTGGGGGCCAGGAAGCCTCAAACGCAGATATAGAAAACGGGTCCATCGTTGGAGCAGGATCCACGAGGATGCCTAGAACGGAAAATGAACCACGGTCCCTGGTTTTGGCGCATCCATCGGTGGTAAATCCAGCATATCAAATCTTTTAATATTCGGCCCCTTCCAACGGTGGGCCTGGGCTATAGTAAACTACTTTAGTGCCCGTTATAGGGGGGGCCAATTGCAATGGATACAATGTTGGCACTAGCAGTGTCTCTGTTTCACTGAGGAAATTAATGGGACTGCCTGTGAGACCTACGGAAGACTTCCTTGCCATATCCCAATCATTGAGAGCTTGTCCAGCTCTCCTGTTCGTCTTGTGTCTTCCTAGTGGCGTCCATCATGCAGACGTTGGTCTTGCGTCTTGATTGTGGGGGTCCATTGGGTCCATACTATCGCGGAGTCACCGGTCAATGGGGCTTGAAGCACATTTTGCTTGGTCGATCCAAGACATCGTAGAAGAATGGATCCCAGCGTCGGAGTAAGCCAACACGGCTCGTCCCAATCTTTCCGAGACTTCCGCGAGCGCGCGCAGATCTGCACTCTTTCGTCTTTGTTGACCTCGAATGAGGGTTCAGCGAAGCTACAGGGGCCAAAATGTACTGCTTTCTGGCTCATTAAGCACGCCGGTCAGTGAGACCTTTTATCGCTTCGTATGAAGCCATTCTCGTACGACTTAATTCCAAAACTGTGCAAGTGTACCCCCTCTTTTCTTTCTTTCGCAGGTGGAGGCAATCTCTGAAGTTACGCCCAGAAAGTTAGCATATTATTGAGTGATTTGATTTGATCTTACATCTCAGTTTCAAGTTGTGGGGAGATACTGTTGCTTCTGAGTTTTGTTTCCTCTGGCTGTAGGACATGAGTTTGCAACTTCGCAATTTCCCATATCATGATATCCAACCTTTCTTTTTTTTTTCTCCAGAGATATCTCATATCAATTACGACTATACAGTACGTGTCTATATTGTAGATGCCACAATCAGGCACCCAAAGTGGGTCCCACCGCCGCCTAGCGATAAGATAAGAACCCATCACGTGCAGCCCATCCTCCCCAAATCCCCACCCATTCATTCATTCTCCAATCTCCCCAGCTCCTCAACATCCAAAGTTCAAACTGCTTCCCCCGCAGACCCAAGAGAAAATGATCTCATGGCGCCAACCGAACATGAAGAGCTCGTCTTCTACCCGGCGTTCTGCTTCAAGGCGTCTCCTACCCACTTCGCCTGGGTAAAGATGATGGCGACGGATGTGCATCGGCTCAAGAGACGGCCGGAGTTCGGAGGTAGGAATTCATCTCCTCATCTCCCCGTCGCCCCCTTCTTTTTCTTGGTCCCCGTCTAGGTGTCGGGTATCGGGATGTCATGTTTCGTCTTTTTGGTCCTAGGTTGCGTGTGGAAATTGCATGGCGTGTTTGGGGCCGGTTTTTCTTTGTTCGCTATCGATGGAAGTCGATCGATCATTGGATGGGTGTGTGGCTTATACTCCGGGTTCTTGCATACGGAGTATACTAAACACCGGCCTTCTTGCCTGCTTGCCTGCCTACCTGTCCGCCTACATACTTGTCTGCCTGAATTATCTGCGTACTCGCCGATTACCCATGACGGACGGCGTGGCTTGTCCTTACTTCCCTTCCTACACTAAATCCTCAAAACATCTCCACACCGTCGCATATACCAAACCGACCCCCAACACCTATCCAATGCCTAGATCCGCATACCAATTCCGAGAACCGAAAGCTAACCCCCTCCAGACCAATCCATCCTCTTCTACCAAAACCACCCCATCCGATTCGTCTCGGTAGCCGGCATCATCATCGCAAGGACTGAATACCCACGTCTCACCATCCTAACGCTCGACGACAGCAGCGGCGCCACCATCGACATAGTCGTTTACAAAGCTGACCCGACGACAACAGCAGCAGTCGCCGCCGCTGCACAGGACACCTCAGTCTCGGTCTCAGCCTCCGTCTCAGGCCCAGGCTCAGGCTCAGGCCCAGGCACAAGGCAACCACCACCACCACCTAATGGCTCAATCCAATCGCAGTGGACAACGACCCACGTCGCGGCCACGGACCGGATCTCAGCCGTGAACATCACCTCACTGGTGCCCGGCGCCGTAGCCCAGATCAAAGGGACTCTATCGATGTTCCGGTCCACGGTACAGCTGCAGCTCGAGCGCGTCTTCGTAGTCCGGGACACGAGCGCCGAAATGCGCTTCCTAGACCAGTGCTGTCGATTCTTGGTCGAGGTGTTGGCTGTGCCGTGGAGGTTGGGTGAGCATGAGATAATGCAGTTAAGGGTCGAGGCGGATGAAGAGGAAGAGAAGATCGAGGAGGAGCAGGCGAGGATGAAGAAGAGGCAGAGGAAACGGCTGGAGCGAGAGGAGAAGGATCAGCGGAGGATTCAGAAGTTGTGGGAGCATGAGGAGAGGAATAGGGAGAAGGAGGCGGTTATTTGTAAGGATGCTGGAGCGAAGACTATGTATGAGATTCGCAAGAGGCAGACGGGAGTTGAGCGGTGATGCCTGAGAGTTCTTGGCCTGTTTTTACGCTGGGAATAAGGGCTCGGGGTAGGAACATTATGCTATCCCGAATATATATTATCTTGTGGCTAGTCAATGAACGAGAAAAAAATCCAAAGAGAAAATACTCCGAACTCGAAAATGTTATACATAAAGAAACACATAAAGTTCATGAGCATCATACATCATTCATTAAAAAGAGAAACCCGCTATTGATCGAATACATGATGGATATCACTTTCCAATGCGAAATAGGCCGAATCAGTGACAAAAGATCGACCTGGATTTTGAGCAAAAAGAAAAAACGAAAAAGGAAAACGACAAAAGAAGAATCCCAAAGAAGGAAAGGGTACTCTCCTGGCTAAAAATATGCATCGTTTAACAATGTTCACATGTCAGGATCACTTGAATCCGTACGACTTGTAATCATATCCACTGCTGCCGCCGACTGGGCCACCACCCTGACCACCGAGCATGCCGCGATAGAAATCCTCGTCGTTGGACCAGTTAGATCGAGCAGGGAAATGATCGTTATATTTGCTCTTCTCACGCTCCTTCTCGCGCTCTCGCAGGGATTCATACAATCGCAAGTCCTCGTCTTCGCGTTCAAGCTCGCGCCGACGTCGGTTGTCCTCAAGGATGTCTCCCGTTAGGGTGCCTGCACCAGATCCATAATAACCACCCGGAGATGTCCCATATAGACCACTGTTGCTCTGCAGGAGGTCACTTTCGGAGTGCCTGTAGTCACTTGCGTTTACTCGGGACGGACTTCGGGATCGCCCGCCAAACGGACGTGAGGCACCGCGCGAATAGAGTGGATCTTGGCCGTATGCGTCTGACTGCTTGTGTCCGTGGCCCCCAAGACTCTCCTTGGGAATAGAGCCACCAGAGAACGATTGGGTATGCCGGTGCCCGGAGGTTTTCTTTTCTTCGTAGTTCTTTCCCCCTCCTGGCTGTGCCGTGTAAGGTTTCCTTTGCCGTTCGATTGGCTGGGGTGGAATCTCTTTGTCTTCATGATCGTCATCTACCACAGCCGAAACAGATGCCTGGTATGGTTTTGGCTTTCGCTCTCGCTCACTAACCGAGGCGGATTCTGTCCCTGACACGGAGGAGCTAGTCGAAGGTTTGTGGCGATGCGCAGCGGCTAGTTTAACTTCTTCATCTGTAATCGGAGGCAGATCGACACCGCAGTGCTTGATGATGAATTGATCCACCTCTTCTCGCAGGGGAAGAACCGGCGTTTCTGGGAAGAGTCGCCGTGGGATCTCCTTGGGGAACCGTTCCTTCTTGTTGTCAGGATTGCTGATAGGCATGTTGAGTACGGCTTTCTTGAGTCGCTCATATTCCTTCTCGGGATGAGCGCGGATCATCAATGTGGCCCATCGCTCGAACCCGCGCGGCGTTAATCCTGGGATATCTGGCCGTTCGTTTAAGTTGTTCTGCACAAGGTGGTGCTCCGCCTCCACCTCACGGAACAATCTGGAGATCGAGGATGTACGATCATCAAAGATATCTGGGCTCTATGTTAGCCAGGCCTATCTGTTAAGAAGGCGATTCTCGCAACTAACCATGCCAGGGATAGGGATCAGCAGATACTTTAGTATCCTCATAGAACTTTTGCATCTTTTCCGGGGTTATCACAAGGGTGTTTTCTGGGGGATATGCTTCGATCTTACACAAGGTTAGTGGCCGTTCCTCGATGTGGTGATATGAAGCTTACCAAATGAACAGCGATCCCGCGCAAAAACTGCCCCAACCTCTCCGTGGGCTTTCCATTCTCGAAAAGCTTTCCCCATATCTTTTCCAGTGTAGTTAGCTCCGTGACCGTGGCATCTTCTTCCCTTGGTGGTATCTTCGGTCGAGACTCCATTCGATGGCTATGGTCGCTGGTCTGGCTAGCCGGCGAATCCCGCCTCTCCACGGGAGCGGGCGACGGTCTGTGGAAGCGAGGAACACCAGAATAGCCCGCGGATGGCGGCCGCGGGAAATTGGTCCCCTCATGAGCAGGATTGGGTGTCGGCGTCGGAGAAGGATTGTGTATGCCCAAGGAAGGCGAAGGTGGAGCTTCGCTGGGCACGGAATTGGTTGCAGCGGGACTCCATGGCTTCGGTGGCCGGGGAGGAGGGTATGATGACTGCTGATCACCTTGCAGGTTGTTTAATCCAGTCTCTTTGAGTTGTTGGATAACGGTCGCCGTTATTTGCGACAGAACCTCCGGTGGCAGGTAGTTGGAGTTGTCGGCTTGATTGTTGAATGCCGAGTTCACAGCATCATTTATCCTCCCCGTATGAGGGGGTTGTGATGGTGGTGGAGGCGGTGGCTGCTGCTGTTGCTGCCACATGTTCGGATCCTGATACGGATGATGGTAATGGTTTGTCGGGGACGACGACATGGGGGGCACCGAGGGCTGCGGCATATTGAGTCGATCGGATCCATACTGAGATGGATAGGGTGGAGTATAAGACGTTGGGCGATATTCGTTCGGGTCTATCTGGTTGGCATGGCCCATTTGAGAGTACGGATTCGAGCTATTCTGGTAGCCATCGTAAGCCATAAGGAGAGCCGGTAGAGCTAGAGTATCCTCTTCTTGAGTAAGGGTGACGAATGCCCCACAAGCGGCGTGCGAGATATATGCGACAAAGATAGGAAATGATAGACAAAAGAGACGCCGAAGGAAAAGCGATAGCTATCAAGGGTGGCAAAGGTCTGACGTCGAGTGCCGAGTGCATACACAGTACAAAGTAAGGATGAGGACAAAGAAGAGGGGCACCCGATGGAGGGGCGCACTAGAGCCAGTGGATCTTGAAACAATGTGTGTAGCGAGTTGAGAAGAAATCGCACGGCAACGGCCAGGAAACCGATGGATACTAAGTAGAAGACAGGAGGAGTGCCAAACGTGGCCGACGTGAGAATTGAGCAGTCAGTGGCTGATCATCGATCGTTATTTTTTCTCCGTTGCGATCGAGCGTTGGAATCACGAGGTCAAGCTAAACCCCAAAGAAGAAGCAGCGCAGCCGCCAGCCGCCGTGCATACGTCATCGGTCTTTCGCGCTGCCTGAGCTCTCTCTGTAAGGCAGAGATATCACGTCAACTTCTAATATACTCTACCTCTCTCCCTGCAGATCTTCCCTATTCTCGAGAGGATAACCCATTGACGGTGAGCGTCCCCTCCAATCACTTCGAGAGAACTGTCTCCCATCGGTCTTTTGTCTCTGAGATCAGCTAGACGATCCTAGCTAACATGTACTTTTATATAACAGTGCGCACATTGACGGTGCTATACAAATCACAAGGATTACATCCATGGATACGTGTTTCTTGGGACCGGTGGGGATGCTCGGAGCACCCAACATCTTGCCAACCATGGTTTATGGTCGCTCAGACTACGGAGTACAGACACACGAGGGATGGTCCGAGGTTACAATAAACACAATCCATTGGATTCTTCCCGCTGTCAAGCCCAATTCCTAACAAACAAAATTCAATTGTCCCATTCCTTCACGATAAACCATGTCCCAACTAGCATAAGTGCTCTCGAGCCTTCCGCAAAGTGCTTGACCAGCTGAACCCACCATCGGAGAAACAGAGAATGCACAGCCTACAGGTAGTCTTCGAGGTCCTTGTTATCGTCTTCGTCATCGGACTCAACAGCATCGCGAGCTTCCTTGGGTTCACAAATAGTCGGTGCGCCAGATCTCTCGGTGCGTGCAGACTGTGCGAAGTTAGCAGGTTTGACTTGCATTAGATCTGAAGATCTCATGTTGTTTGAAGCTCACCGGAATCCTGGCGAAGTTGGACCGCTTCGGAGTTGGGGATGAATAGTTGTAACTGCTCAAGGCAGCTTTCGATGAGGCGGCAGTGACGCCCCATGATCCCCATCCCCCATGAACAGACGGGCTGGCTTGTGAGGGTGTTGCGGAGCGACGGTGCAGATTGCCCTGGGGGTCATAGGCGTTGTACTGATGTCCGGAAACCTTTCCCGCGGTGGTCTCCTTGCTTTTTCCTTTCTCGAGCCAGACGCCTCCAGAAGATATCTCGTCATCCTCACTCTTCTCTGAAGATCTTCTGGTGGCATCCGCGGACATTGTGTCTCCGACCTGGCTCTTTACTCCTATTAGTACACATTTCCTTTGTAGGATCGTATGAAATATACTGTAAGCGTACCGTGGCAATGCTAGGGGCCATTCCCTCGATCTCCAGAAGGTGTTTGTTTTCTTCGAGGAGTGGCTCTACGTCGGCATGGTTCTGGACGCAACTCAGACATCTCTGTAGATGCATCTGGGTCAGCAAGATCTAGTAGAAAGGGGGAAATGGAGAGATATTACAGCAGTGTCACGGTTCTGTCGCTGGTTCTTTGCAAATTCCTCCAGCCCCTTTGTCTGGTCGCAGACGAAGCAACGAATCTCGAGATTCGGGCCACCGACGCAGTCTCTGCACTTGGCATGAGCCTGATGTGCAGCTCTGGCACCCTGAACGGCGATGGCATTGCGAAGGTTGTCTATCTGACGCTTGGAGTAATAGTCCTGGATGCGAAACTTCTTGCAGACCTCGCATTTGATCCTTTCAACCAATAGTTAGCAACAGACACCATGATTTCAGAAATGCATATGGTAGACTCACTTTTCTGGGATGACAACCCTTTCCAGCCTAAGGTAGCACATTTGTTAGAACCCCCCTGTACCTCCGAGCAGGACTCGGTAGCTTACTGTCTCTTGATGGTGTCGCTGTAGCCTCCAGCGTAGACGCTTCTGGCACCGCGCTGGTTTGGGGAGTACCGACCTGCCATGTTTGGATGAAAGGCAAGACGAGATGGATGAAAGGAAGGCAAGGCAAGATATATGAAAGAAAACAAAAGCTAGAGCTACGAGACAAAGCTGATCCCACGAGGAACAAAGATTTACGAAGACGAAGAAACGAGGGAACTATTCCGGGAAGAGAAAAGGAAGGAGGGTGTAGGAAGCCCAATCGAAGAAAGGGTGAGGGGCAAGCTTCAACAGAAGTTTACCACAAGCAGGGTTTAAATGCCCTCGTCGTCGCTTTCGTAGGTCTTGGGAAGTGAACGAGCCCCTCTGGTCATGAATACAGAGGCAAACAAAATAAAGTTCTAGAATGCAGATGGGTAAGACAAGCAACCTATGGTAACCTGGCAGGCAGGTTCCAGGTGAAGACCAGACAGAGAGTGAAGGGGCCTCAAGCCTCAAGCCCCGCGGGTGAATGCTTGTCTGTGGGAGTCTATCAAGGCAATCTAGACCGTATGCCTAGATGGATGGCATCGGTTTCAGCACGTGGCCGGCAAGCAAACAGACTTGGCGAATCTAGAGTTCGCAACCTCTTCAGATTGACTTTTCAGGGCACCCTTGACTTCGCCGTTCTTCATCTGTCCAAGCCACATGAGGTATGGATACTCTGAGGATTTGAACGGGCGTAGATATCTCATTGGATTTCGTGCAATGCCTTTATTCAGCCCGAAAACTGGAAGTGCAAATTTGGCATACGCCGCGAGCGTAAATTAAACGGATAAGTTTGGCTTCAGGTCATGCTGAATTGATTGCGCCTCTTTGGAGATTGGGCAAACAGAATCACGGCGACGTATTTTCGTTTGCAACTAGAGACAGTCCATGGATGTCTCATCCTCTACATGAAAGATGTATGAGAATTATACATTTTAATGTGGATGGGAAATTGTAAAGCTTCCATTATGCATAAAATCTTGAGCTGTAGAATAACAGTAAGAATTATGAAGAAAGATAGAAGGGGCTAAAGCGCTCATACTCAGCTAACCACTACGTCAATGTACAGAGGCAGGCGTGGGATGTTTTTGGTCTATAGCCACATGAGTCAATGCGAAAGCATAGCATGATCAGGGTTGTATTGGAAGACATCTCCGTAGTCCTCCGTAGCGAGGTTGGAGAAAGAGAAAGACAAGAAAGACACAGTGAATAAGAGAATTGAAAATGGAAAAAGAAAAGAAAGAAAGAAAAAGCAAAGAAAACACAAGGGACAAGGAACAAGGAACAAGGAACAAAAGGGGGGAACAAAAAAAAAAAAAAAAAAAAAAAAAAGAAAAAAAAAAAAAAAAAAAAAAAAAAAAAAAGACTCCGTAGAGGGGCTGAGATGCAACCTCCGTCGGGATTAATGCAGACACCCTTCGCCTACTGCAAGTCAAGATGGGTGATCGGTCAATCAGCTGTCATTCCAGCCCTTTGGATTATCAGCCATGCCAGAATTTATAAGTCAGAGGCAAAGACTCCACTAGGTACTCTGTACTCCGTCCTGGGCTGTGATTTGATCCATAACCTAACAGTAACAAGGCGTTCCGGGTGTCTATCCAGATGGAGAAAGCGCCTTGACTTGCGGAGCTGCCACGGAATGGCTTGAATCTGGCGAAGGAACTTTGGCTGGAAATACTGGATAATAATAGAGGATTATTATCTGCTATTCTCAACTGCGAAGTACTCCGTAGGCTCATGGGACATAGAGTGTACACCAGTAATAATTAGGGTTAACGAATAAATTCAAATAGATGAACGGATGGCAACGGATCTCTCGCCATCGACAGTAGTCGCCTTCTAGAAACATATCTTGCCATCTACCCGTGTCTTGTATGGGATGTCTTGTTGATCCTCCACCGCGCATAAGCACCACCGCAGTTAATTTTCCTCAGACTTCCAACGGCTTGATCAATCGACTCATTAGGTGAAAGATCGAAGGCCATCTCCCCCCCTTTCTACGGAGTAGGACGGTAGAACCAAACCATAGAGGGACGATTCCGGTCTTCCGAATACCTTCGATGCCGTTTCCTATCCACATACGAACCTCCTTAATCCTTCTGGAATCCCTAAGGAAGGCGACGGCTTCGATGGTTAGCGAGTATCAGAGGGGATGCCTACTCCGTACCGAGCACGGAGTAATGATAATAGCGGGCTGGAGGAAGAGACGGTCTTCACGGCTAAGGAAAGCGGGCAGCTTGGCACGGAATCTGGATATGGAGAAGCAGGCGATGACCTGTGGGCCAAATTTCGGCCAGCGATCTCTTGTGATTCGCGACACTATTGGTTCAGAGGATGACTGGACCCATGGTCGGCCTGTCGGGTAGCAGGGACGGGCCTGCGCTGAGTGGGGGGTCCGCATTCCCCGAGCGCCCCGGTGCAATCAACTGCCCCATGGGGGTCCACCGCCATGAGTGCACCCGCGAATCATTCGGGCTGCCTGCCCCTAGCTCGTTAAGTCCGGTCGGAGGCTAATGACTGGGTCAGAATCCACTGCTGCGGTCTGATGCCCCCACCATCTCTCCAAATCACCCCACTCACTTAATCACTCCCTCACACAAGTCGACTCTCGCCTTCTTTCTGTGCGGGTGCCCAAAATGATTTTGGGATTTTCCCATTTCCATTTTTTATTTTCCCATCTTTTGATTATGATTGTTGTTGTTATTGTTCCTTTTGTTTTGGCTTAACCCTTCAACTTCCCGTTCCGATACACCACCAACTGTGGTTCAGTCTAGGAAACAGCCGACAACCCAGTCCGTAGCTTAAAAAGAAGATAAAAATAAAGAGCAGGAAAAAAAAGGGGAACACGTCACCCCAGCAATTGCGAGTTAGACAACTACTCATGCACTCATAATCAAACGACAGACTACTTCGTGCAAACGACACTGAGGACAGGCCCTGCTCGATCTGAATCATCCGAAGCAGACGCCAAGCATCCGTTCTGAGAAATTCCCTTTGCTCTTCTTAAAATTGAGACCCAAAAGACGGTGACAATACCTACTAACGGAACAAAACCGTAGTCATGGGTCGGGTGGCAGATATGGCGGGAGACACGGAGGACTAAACTAGACTAAAGTACACAGTACACCGCAATACGGAGCACCGGAGACCCATACGGCAAGCCCCCTTTCTAGCATCAAAACGGAGCAATGTCAAACGCCTCCTCAGCAAGGAATAAGGAATTAACAAAGTCCCATTATTGGATTGCGTGACCTGTTCATTCAGAAACCCCGGAAGGCAACATCTATCGTTCTCGGCCTGGCGGAGAGAAGGGGCAACAAGAAAAGAAATGTGAAAGAGATCGAATCTGTCTTCCATGACCATGCAGCCAAATCAAGCATGTCATATCATATGTACAGACCTCCGTCCGGTGGACATTCTAATATGTACTGCGGGAGTGGTAGGATCCAGTATGACCTAATTTGCACATGGCATTTGCCCACTGCCACTGCTGGAAAAGGCTTAGCAAGAGCGTTATGATTAGCCCGGATCGGATCTTCTTCCATATTGCAAGGACTGGTGGCGAGCTTGTCCAGGGTGCTCCGTAGCAAACGCAAACAATGGCGCGGAATAAATAATTCGACCATGCGTGGGGAGGATGTTTGACCAAATGTTACAGGATGGATGGTCACTGTAGTAACAAGTCGACTGCTGTGTTTTTGAAGATCAGCTGGACAGAGTAATTCGCCATTATCTATCAGATGACCTCGGTTTATCGTGCAGATGCTGGACCTGCGATAAAACCGAGTGGTCAATCGCGAGGGTCTCGGGAGACAATCTTACGGAGTACGGGTGGTGGCCTAGATGATCAACACGCTCGATATATGGAAGTCCTGAATGTACTCTGTACGCAGTTCGTACTTGATCTGTAAATGTAAAGCATCATCTTCATGCATGCACCCATGAGGTACAGGAAAACTTAATTTGTGCAGCCTTCAGCCTCCCCGGACAGCAGTACTTTAAGCACAATGGCTAGGTCCCAGATATGTATGTATGGTGCATATATCGAGGTAACCTGCAGCAAATCTAGTGGGCCAGCTCTTCTGCAAGAATATATAGATGCATCAGGTGCGTTGAAGCAAGCAGCGAGTGTACTTCTGCATGCATGTTTATTGCCTGAGAAACGTATTCTGTTTATTATCCACTCCTTTACCTGATCGGGGACAAGAATATTCTATGTTACGAACTACAGCTGAATCGGTTAATATTGAGAATTTGAGATACAGTACAAGGACTTTCGTCCACGCGGAATCGGCGCTGTTTCCGAGGTTTCTAGCATGTCTTGCTTTATTGCCCAAAACTCTCTCGAGTACAATTTACAGGTCACAGGCCATGGACAGTAGGAGAAACACTGGATTGAATCCCTGTCCGTATTTTGAAACAGTGAATATGTTTTCTATGCTGTATCAGTTTAGATCGCGTGTCGAAAGTACGGATGGCGAAGGGCGCAAGATAGCTGAACATTATTCATTAATTCAAATTCCTCGTAGCATAGAGGGTTTGTCTGAGGTCGTTCCGTTGAATTTCCCATGTGTTTCAACTTGGAGAAACTAGCATAGACACCACTTGTCAAGTGGAAACATACCAACTGAATCCAGTATCTGTTCTCCGTATATTGAGGAGGGGGAAGGAGGGGTTGCCTATGGAGGACGGAGCTCGAAACCATTGATCCATTAACTAGTCAGTCCATAAGCCACCAGAATACAATTTTGCATATTGCCAGCTTCGGTTCGTGGGTCGGATTATCGTCGCAACTGGCGGTGGTTGCCATGATGGCGGTCAGCCACCCGCTACGCGGCTATGGAGTAAGGGTATGGAGGACTACGATGTACGGTGTACAGTTAAGAATAATAGGTTGGCTGGTGAGCATCTTTGTTTTGAGACAGGACAGTACTCCGTAGGCGAACTCTCCACACATGCAGACAAGAAGTTGCATGAACTCTTGACCGTATTTGTTAGTCTCCTTGGATTTCCCCGACCGACTCTTCCGCACAGCGTGTGTTTTTTTTTGAACTACTCGGAAAACCGACATTTTTGTTTTGACGCGCGTGTCACGGAAGACAAGGGGAGGGGGGTGCGCAGGAAGGAGGAATTGAACGTCAAGGGTCAAGATGAGATCATTTACATTCCTTCCAAGGTGGTTGTTGATCTCACTGCCTGCCACTGCCATCGTAGGTACACGTCACATTACTCGCGTGTCCGATTTGTGAGCTCTCAGAGTCACTCTCGCCTCCTCGAGACCCTGAGCGGGATGGATAACACTCTCTGTTCACTGTTGTCACGACAGTTCGCAAGACCCAGGTCAGAGGCAAGAAAAAGACGCGGCCCAACCCCTGGACACCCCTGCTAGAGCCCGTCTAACGATCACTAGAGGCGGAGACTAAGTGGGCCCATTAAGGCTGGAACCTCCGGAGTCTTCAAAAAAAAAAAAAAAAAAAAAAAACAACCCAAGCAGCGGATGACGGTGACCACCAGAGGGCCCTTTTTAGTTCGTTTGGTCTTTGGACCCGGTCGGTCTTTGGTGGTTTTTCCCACGCAAATTGTTCGCCTGTTGGTCCCAAACCCCGGTGTCAACGCAACACCATCGGGAGGTTTTAACTTTGCTGTCAAATGATTCTCTTGGGACGGCTTGGGCGATGACAATTTCAATCGTGCTTTTGTTTCTCTCCCCGTCTCTTTATCTTCCCCCTACTCCGTCGTTTAGCCTAACTTTCTTCGGCGGAAATGGGTAAGCAGACCATTAATAATTCGATTCATCTGACTCTGACGTCCTTGGACAAAGTACCGATACTGCGGAAGGATGATTAGATACCAGATTAAACCGTAGCAGTTGGATAGTATCAGAACTCACTGGTAAACAAAACGGTTCTGATAAATGGGGTGGTCGAGGGAATCAATAGCCCTCAGTAGACCGTACCCTAGGGCAAGAGTTGAACATATGGACATCAGTTATTGGACCATGGCGGCGAAGCCCTTCAAGATTGGAGAACGCTAGAAGGAATGGGTTATGGCTAATCCTGAATGCGGTTTAGGTGCAGACTCCAACGCCGGGATTTCAGACGGTCGTAACGGTCATTACGCAGGCTCCGGATGCCCTCTCAGGCGGAAGCAAGAATACGAAATCAGAAACACGGTTTCGGGGCTTGTTCGGTGATCTTGGTCCGATAAGCACTTGGACGGCGGGAAGTTTACGATGAGTGAGAATCGATTATTGATGGGAAATGGTACTTCTTTCTCGTCCTTCCTCAGTCTGCCGTTCTCGGGCAATTGGGGTTATTTAGAGGTGTTTGTCCTGTTTTCCTGTTTTCGTGTTTACATGTAAACATTTCCGGTAGTTTATCAGAACGGCTTACCCGTCTTCAGTTCGAGACCTTCGACGATGACCTAATTTCCGCCGACGGGGGACTCCCCTTTTTTATTGTTATTTTTGGTTTTATTTTCCCCCCTTACCCCTTTGAATAGGATTTTGTTTTTGGCCTTTCCTAGGTGGAGTGGAACCCCGTTCCTCGGCCATTCCTGACTCGTCCATCCAGATTAGCGTGGAGGTCTGCTGCCTCCGCCTACTGGCTTTATTATGATTATTCTTGTTATTCTCTTTCGTCGTCTGATGTGACTTATGCGTTCCGGTTGATTCTCTTCCCTCTCTCTTTTTCTTTTTCTTTTCTCCTCTATCATAATAATATTCCCTGGCATTTAGGACGAGTATCATGACCTATTCCGTAAGTGTAGAAAACGGAGTCGTCTGAATGGATGAACTGGTATGGGGCCTGGAGAAAGTGTGGCACCTAGTGTAATCATGTTTTAAATTATCATCAGCTCCGTACGTATTATTTTTATTTTTTATTTTTTTATTCGGATTTTCCTGTTTCTTATTCGCGTCTCTCCGTTTTTTCTATTCCGTACAGTCCATGATTCCTCTCTACTCTCTCCGGCCATTCGCGTCGCTCGCTCGCTCTTTTTCAACGCATCAGTTGCTGCCCTCTTTTTTGTCCCCCCAACCAACCAACCTCCTAATTCATGACTTACAGGATCACTCCGCGGTTGTCTTGCTTTCGCTTGTCAGTGAGAAAACAAAAGGAAAATGTGGTAGATATTTGATTTCTGTCCATGTCATCCCTCTTGTTCTACTACTGTTTAACCCCTCAATAATCCACTCGCATTATCCTTATTATTCCATTTCCACTCCCCCCCTAATTATACTGTTATTATTATTATTATCATATTTTTTTTTTCGGCATCCCATACCCGCGGCGAATTTTCGTTATTGCGATTATTATTACCATTATTTTCTACTAGTACCAGGTTGATTATTTCCTGTGATCTGCACCATCAGATTCCACCACCCATCCCCCTCTCAGAAAGAGACTCCCTCCGTTCAGTCGACCGCCTCTTCACAGGCTCCACGGCCCGGTCCCAAAAGTCTCGTCCTAGAGCTGGTATAGCTGTCACCGCGTCAGGGGTTCTCCCACTCGGTCTCCGATCATCCTTTCGTTTAGCAGTTCCCACCAAACGGGTCCGCCCATATCACTACAGTGATCACGTCCAATCCTCTGGGTCCTTCCATCTTGCTTCCAGATCTTCTTCCTGTCCTCCACCCTTCTTTTTTGAGAACTACATGACCACCCCCTTCCCCCTCTTCTCCCACTTCTTCTGTCCCTCATCTCGGCATCTCTCCCTTATCAATCCCGCCTCCCTCCCATTAGCCCTCGTTTCGATGGGATAGAACCATTTCCGCTTCCCATTCCGCGGGCTCGCAATCGTTTCTGAACGTCGAATGATGAACACCTGGTCCAGTTAATCTCCTTCCCACCGCAATTGGAAGATCCATATACATTCTGGAAACCCACTGATATAGGGTAAGCCTTCCCTCCTGGGGATGACGGAGTTGTGGGGGGGATAGCAACATTGGCCTGCTGACACGATCCGATTCCTCTAGTCATACGAACACTCCCTCGATCATATCTGCTGGCAGACAATCACACCAAATATACCAAAAGGGAACAAACACACCATGACCGTTACATACGACCACTCCTCGTTACGGAGTGCCGCTCCTACCTCAATGGCCACCCTCGAAGACCGCTTTGAAGTGCTTAAGGAGGTCGGGGATGGTAGCTTCGGCAGCGTGGCTGTTGCACGGGTACGGACGGCCGGTTCCAACATTGCACGGAGAGGAACCATGGTAAGTTGCACCAGCTTCCGAGGCACGAGACATACCTAACACGATTGCTCCGCAGGTCGCGATCAAGACGATGAAAAAGACATTCGATTCCTTGACTCCGTGCTTAGAGCTACGGGAAGTGATCTTTCTCCGAACCCTCCCTATCCATCCTCACCTTGTACCCGCCCTCGACATCTTCCTCGATCCACTCTCACGCAAACTACACATCTGTATGGAATATATGGATGGCAATCTTTACCAATTGATGAAATCTCGCGACCACAAACCCCTGGATGGGAAGCACGTCAAGAGCATTCTGTATCAGATCCTATCAGGTCTCGATCACATCCATGCCCATCACTTTTTCCACCGGGACATCAAGCCCGAGAACATCCTTGTCTCCTCGTCCGCCCCGAATGACTCCACCTTCAGCCGTTATTCCAACCTTGTGACTCCTCCTTCCACTCCTCCAACATACACCGTCAAGATCGCCGACTTTGGTCTTGCCAGAGAAACCCATTCCAAGCTGCCATACACCACCTATGTCTCCACGAGATGGTACCGTGCGCCCGAAGTTCTTCTGCGTGCAGGAGAGTATTCGGCGCCGGTCGACATGTGGGCTGTTGGTGCTATGGCGGTTGAGATCGCTACGCTGAAACCGCTCTTCCCTGGTGGCAATGAAGTAGATCAGGTCTGGCGTGTCTGCGAAATCATGGGCAGCCCGGGTAACTGGTACAGCAAGTCCGGTACCAAACTGGGTGGTGGTGAATGGCGAGATGGCTCTCGCCTTGCCCAGAAGCTGGGCTTCACTTTCCCTAAGATGGCCCCCCATTCGATGGAGAGCATCCTTCAGCAACCGCAGTGGCCCGCGGCCCTCAGCCAATTTGTCACGTGGTGTCTCATGTGGGATCCGAAGAACCGTCCTACGTCTACTCAAGCGTTGAACCATGAGTATTTCGCCGACGCGCTCGACCCTCTGCGGCCAAAGTCCTCGACTGCTCGCTTGCTGGGCCGGAAACACTCGGACAAGAGTTTCAAAACCCCCAATCGGGAAACGACGGATTCCCCTACTCCATCGACCAAATCCTCCTGGTTCAGGAGATCGCTTATTGGACGGTCGGAAAGTCCCGCTCCCATGGTGGACGATGAGCCGTCGAAGCAGCCAGTTGTTTCCTACAGTACCACGCCCGAGCTCCAAACTAAGAGCAAGCCGGCGCCGAGCAAGCGCGCGACGTGGGCCAATGGAGCTCCGATGCCCATCTTGCCCTCGATTCGGCCCGTGTCTCCGTTGTCCAATGCCGTCACAGCACAGGCCAACTCTTCCCTCGCCCGTATGAACGACGCAGGCAAATCCAGCAGGAAGATCGGTCGTCAACTCTCCGTCAACTCGCACGGGAATCACTACGCCGATGTCCACCGACAAGAAGCAGAGCGGGCGCTCAACGGAAACGGAATCAGCAATCATGCTGGCATCACTCCCAAGGAAAGCTTCTTCTCGCATCTACGCAAGCGAGCTCGCAGGCTCTCCGGGCGTAATCAAGGCAATGTGCCTAGCGATGACGTCGAAGCCAATGCTGGCTGTATGCCTTGGTCAAACCGTTCTTCGCTCGCCCTGGACTCCGTTAATGTCAATGAATCTCGGCAGAACACGGACTTGAATGAACTGGACAAAGCTCTGCAGGGCGTCAAATGCTCTCTAGATTCGACTGCCAAGAGCAACGTTCCCGTGCACATTACGTCGCCGGTGGAGGGTAGCAAGCGTCAATCGATGCCGCAAGGCTCCATTCGGTCCATGGGAGACAGCCCTGTTTCCACGAGTGGTAATCCTGGACCTATCTCAAGCCGGACTCGACGTGCCTTGCAGATGTCAACCCACCCTGTCCACCGCTACGAGACCCCCGAGGAAGAGGATGAGCTCTTGGACGAGGTGCTTCATTCGGCAAGCACAGCCGCTAAGCGTCTAGCGCAAACGCAAGCCTCTGATGCGTCTTCCAATTACAGTCGTCCAGCTTTGGGAATCGACAACTCGCGTCCGCTACCAAGCCCTTACCCGACTCCTTCGCCATCCGCTAAGTGTGATGAGGTGGCCTTTGGTCATGCTGAGGCCACACCTTGCAGGCGGTTAGGGGCCCCTGATGGCAAGACCGACCACTCAAGCTCGACTCGTCAGTGGCCCACTCCACCTTATGAAGAGGACAATTGGGCCAGCCCGGCTGGGAACTTCATGACTGGATCCGCATACAGGTAGTGGGCTTTATACTCCGCCCAGTGCGATGTCATTGTTCTTTTCATCTTACAATTTCCTTACGTTCTTTTGCCAGCTTACAATGTTTTTGTTCGAATCTAATCCAAAGAGAAAAATGGGGCGATCATGCGTGTTACCGGCGATCTAACCGAGCAAGGCGTACTGGGTCTGGTGTCTTCTGTTTTTCTCTTCACCGTGGAGGCTGTTTTGATTCTTTTCTCTCGTTGCTCCCTAAATTTGTTGTATAGGGCGTGGGTTAGCCCGGTTTCCTTTTTTTTCATTTGTCGGCTGTTCTTTTTCTCATACCCCAAAGGCCTTTTCTTAGACTTAGTTGGCCTCGCAACTTGTTTTCGGCATGTTTCTCATTCTTGTCTTTCTTTTGCATCATCATCATCATCATCATCATCATCATC
>JANFQY010000236.1:0-50819 GCA_025592935.1 Aspergillus ostianus | reverse complement strand
TAACCATTACACTACGGCACCTTGATTTGATGAGTGGGCCGCCATTTTAGTGTCTCTTATTCTGCTCATGTTTAAACCTCTCATTATCTCAGTCACAAAGAATGACATACTTCTTTCAGAATTGTTGGAATTGTTACACTTATCCAACCCTGACACACTCTCTACCCTCTTATCGAATATTCTCCCACAGATATCGCGTTCTGTGCAATTTCAAGGAATTCGGCCGTGCGACGACCATCGATAAGCGTCCCGGCCCGCGTTTATCAATCTATCACATACCAACTACCGCCGTCTTCCAACACCACCAACTTCTTGCCAATCAATCATGTCAAAAGACGAGGAGGCGCCTTTGCCCTCCTATCGTCCTGTCAAGCCCATTCCATTCGAACTCATCCAACACTCCGGTATTTTCCTGGAAGAGAAACTCTGTGCGCTCCCCGCTCCTCTGTCAATACTACCGTCGCGCTAACCTTCTCCGCACCCAGATACCCAAGCTCTCGACCTTCTCGTAAACATCCTCGCCACTGCCACCGAAACCCCAACCCCGGTCTTCGCTCCCCTGCCGCAGCATCTCGCTGTGGCCGCCACCTTCCTCGTGCACCCGTCCACCACGACGCGCGCCAAAACCGCTGAAGAAACGGAAGCGCCGAATGCCTCGCTCCGACTTCTCCGCCTCACGAATACCCTCGCGGGGCCGGTCTCCGCGAACTTCGGACGTGCCTTCTCCTTCACACACTTCGAGTCTTCCCGGCGCGGGAGACGACGACACGAGCATGACTCGGACGACGAGATGAAGCCCCTGAACCTTGACCTGGGCCAGTCGGCATCGGTGTGGTCTCGCGCCGAAGACTTCTGGCACGCCGTCGGGTGGGCGTTCAATTGCTCGGTGCTGCACCCGGAGCGGTGGAAGAGATGGTGTACCTGGTTGGAATTCATGTGTGAGGTCATGGAAGATGATTGGGAGGAACGAAAGCGTCTGCACTCCGCGTCTACAAAGAAGGAGGAGGAGGGGGAGAAGTCATCCAAGGATGGACCTAAGATCCTCCAGGATAGCTTGATTGTCCGATACATCGACGAAGGGAGTGCCGGGTACGGCAAGAACCGACGCATCATGCGGGCCATCTTTGCGGACGGGAGTACCAGCTCCGTCAATGAATTCCGCGAGGTATTCCACAAGGAACTCAAGGAACTCAAGCAGCCGAAAGGCGCCACCGAGAATACTAAAAAGCGAGAGGTGGAAGTTAACATCAATGAGGAGATGTACGGGGATTATCTGAACAACGACAACGACGACGGCGGGTCCTCCCAAGACGAAACCGACCCGAAAACCACCAAAGGCAGCAAACGGCCCACCCGCCAGACAAAACGTCCTCGTCGCGGCACCAGATCCAAACCAGACCCGTCTGCCAACGAGGACACCCAGACCGCGGCACATCTACACGGCGGCGTGGACCAGCTCGGGAGCCTGCCATCACTCGCTCTCCGACAACGTCTTCTTCACCTACTTTCCACCGTCTCGCAGCATCTACCCGCCTCGTTCATCAACCTCGAAGAATTGTACCACCTATTCGTCGAGAATATCCGACACCTCCCGCTTCCGATCTTCCAAGCCCTCGTCAGCCCCTCCGTGCTGCCAAAATTTCTCCCCGCCGCAAAAACCACCCTCTGCGAATGTCTGCTGTTCCGGATGCGCGAGAGCGGCGCCCCCGTCACAGACGAGGAATATCTCAACCAGGCCAAGCTGGAGCAGTGCTTCCTCCCTTACGCGGCCAGCACGGCCAGTATCGTTGACAACGCCAAGGTGTCT
This sequence comes from Aspergillus ostianus, assembly GCA_025592935.1. Taxonomy (NCBI): domain Eukaryota; kingdom Fungi; phylum Ascomycota; class Eurotiomycetes; order Eurotiales; family Aspergillaceae; genus Aspergillus; species Aspergillus ostianus. The sequence continues at coordinate 49,012 of JANFQY010000236.1, read as the reverse complement.
GTCGCGCTCGAGTCCCTGTTGATTCTCCTCGCCGATAACAATTTGCTGAAAGTCACTCCAGAGCTTCAAGACGCCGTGGAAGAGGGGATCAAGGCGCGCGCTGGGAAAACACAGGTAGAGACCAGACGGAGTCAGAATAGTCGGAAACTCGAGAGTATCGAGTGGTCCTGGTTGATTGAGAGTGGGGAGAGATTGAGGTTCTTGGTGTATGAGATTTTGCCAATGGCGAGTGCTAATTTAGCGTGATTGTGAAGGAATTGATGTTCTGTGTTAGTTTAGATCTTCTTTAGGTCAATTGTTCGATAGATACCCAATTTACGCCCACCATAACTCCTCAGAATAACATCTCATCCATTGTCTTGCAAGAAAATTACCTAGTAAAAAAAAAATCAAGTAAACTAAAAACAAACTCTGCCGTGTTTTCCGGCCCGGCCTAACTTAACTGGCTATGCCTTGGGTAGACGAGTGGTCTTCATATCCGCCCTTATGCCACTGGCTAGGAATCTGGTGAAGAAAGACACGGAGGTGACCTCCACCAAAAACCGCCGCGGAGCCGACATCTTCACATTCAGATTTACCCCATCAAACCATGCCACGGTTATTCTGCCCATTTTGCTACCCATGAAGGAGACCAACATCACCTGCATCATCAACTGTTAATTCTGAATAGAGAAGATGAAAGCTAGACAACATTTACGGGTATGATAAGATGGTCCTTGAACTCCTCACTGCTCAGGCGAGTGTATGATGATGGCCAAAATGGCCAGTAGTACCTCCCGAAGTGGCACATCAGATTTCAGGTCGACGTTATGATGCATGCACGGCTTGATATGGGGCTGCTTCGAGCATGCCTTCGATGATGGCCTTCAATTCCATACGCTGTCGACGAACCCCGGCACTCCCGATAGCAAGGCCTCTGAGAGGGGAGGGAAGTAGAGACTCCTTGGAGGGGGCTTTCAACACTTCCTATGCCTCTTTTAACTTTGGCTATGATGCCAGAATAGGATATGGGAGGAAGAAGTAGACAGGAGGGGAGGGATGAAGAGAGGAAGAGATAGAGAGAAAGAAACGGGGAGCCAGGGGTAACAAGAGACGAAGGAGGACAAAGTAGAAGGAGGAAAAAACAAACGAACAGTGAAGAGGTGAAGGGACAAACTTTCAACCACTGGATGATTACATTATGATAAACCACCACCAACATCAGTCATCAACTCATTTGGTTATATTCGAAGACAGCAATAAAACCCCTTGACTGCTCATTGTTAATCTTTTCCTTCTTCCCATTTTCCTTCATCTTCTGTACCTTTTCAATTCGTCAGCTAACTCACCTCCTCAATATCTGCCCTCCCCAATCAACCCTCCCCCCTACCAGAGAAAGCCTTGGATTTCTGCTTGTGTCCGTTAATTCTGTATGCAGCAACAATCATGCCTAGTATCTTAACAAAAAGCATAAGATTCATTATTCGTTTTGACGTTTTTTTCAATCATTGAGAAGTGCACATGATTAATTTTCCAATTCTCTGTTGGTGAGAAATTCCTATTATGTATCAAGGCCTCGCTGCATCGCGAGAGCTTCATAGAAATTCAAGCATTCCACGCCTGCAGTTCCGTCATATAGAGAGAGTAATTCGATCTAACTAAACACGAATAAAATTAATTATTAATAAGCTATTTTCTAAACAATAAAAAGAAAGGATTATCAAAAAGGTACAGGTGGATAAAGGCCTAAAGTCGACTTTCTTATTAGCGCCGGTGGCCACGGTTTCTGTGGCTTCTTGATTGAAAAGGTGGCTGTCGAGTTTGCTGTTCTTGATATTCTCTGCGTGCTAATTTGGGTTCGCAGTCATCTCTCTTGCTCAGTTCTGGTTCTGAGTTAGTCCCCGACTTTGCTATAAGGGTTTATAAAATTATGACTTTATGACCTCATAATATTATCGTATGTTTAAAGTTATCGATTTCATAATGTTATGATTTTGTCATATTATCGGCTTTCTACAATTATTTACTTGATAAAATGATCTTGTCGCAAAGATCAAAATGTTACTTTGTATATTGCAAAATTAATGACAGGACGCCATGTCTCTTGTTGAAGTTGTTCTAACCAACTGGTCAGCCTACGCCTTAGGCAGCCTTTGCCTTGGGGTAGCCTTCGCCTTGGGGCAGTTTTGTTTTGGGGTGGTTCTTGTAAATTATGCGGACTATCGAGGTTTCTTTGGTAGATATTGGGTATATACGTATCAAATGAGTGTAAATGAGTGTATTATACTGACTGATGTAGAAACTTCGCGTGATAAGTATATAAAAAGAGAAAATAAAAGCAAGACGGCAGAAATCGAATAGAAACCTGATATGGCTAACATAAACATGTGGACTTCCGACTATACCGTAGACCGTTTATGTATAGAGGCTTTCTATCCGCTCATAATTGCTGAGCTCTTTAACAAATTTATTATTGGACCGCGCGGCTGTCTTTAGGTGTTGAAATGTTATCTGTGATTCGTTAACCGTAGCCAATGCATGAGCTACCGAGGTGAGGTTTTTGATCCAGTGTAATGCAAGAATAAGCATAAAAGAAGATTATTTATTGGAGTATATTTATATCTTGCCCGTTCAGCTTCATTGATGCCAACCGCTCGAGATTATGCTCGTTTGTAATAGAAGTGCCTTGATGAGTCTGGGCTTTGGAAAGAAAGTATTTCCAAATTTCCCGTTGAGCCTCTTTGGTTAAATTGTCATACTTGATCTTCAGATGAATTTGACTCAAAATTGCCTCGTCGAAGTCCGAAACTCGGTTGGTTGTTAGAAAGAGAATATCTTTGTAGTATTCAAGTTTGCGCAGGAAAATAGTTAACAGTTGATTATGGTTATCGAGATATGAAGTACGACGCTCCATGAACACGTCTGCCTTGTCTAGGAGAAATACTGTTTTGAAATGCTTGGTAATTTTGAAGATTTTATCAAGAGAGCAACCTAGTTTCTGGGGGTCTCTATAATAGACGATGAGATCTCCCGCGGAGATCTAAAAGTGTTAAGTTAGAAGATAATAGTACATCAGTGGGAGAACGTATAGAATAGAGGGGTAGATTGAACTTTTTGGAGGTTGCTTCTACCGTGAATGTCTTCCTGACACCGGGTGGGTCACTGGAAATATATAAAAATAAAGGATATCCAAAAACCATGTCTATAGATCATAGGTACTTAGAAGCATGATACTGGAATAAATGGGTCATGATTTGCGCGCAGCAACCACCACCTGCGCTTCTTATTGGATATTATGTTGCTGACCTTAAGAAAGGCTGACTTCCTCTCTGTTGCCTCGCTCACTGCACAAGATTCGACTAATTCATTTTCGTGTCACTATCAATTCGCTATGGAACAAAATATTCAAAATGTTATTAGAGAAGTCATTCAGGAGGCTCTCACGAATATTAGAAAGGACAATGACATTTGTGACCGAGGAATTAGACGAGAATTCTAGAATGTCTACGAGAAGATGGACAGCAGATTCGCCTCTGTGGACTCGATACTGAACACAGTGGATGTGAGACTGGATACAGTGGACTCGAGACTGGATGTGCTAAATGTCACGGTTTCTTACTCCCGAGTCATCTATCTCGCCCAAAGAATATTAGCCCTACCGGCATTTGATAGCACCTTCAATTGTCTTCTAATTCCGAAATACTTTCTCTCTATCGCATTCAAGCTCTATCGCCTTCAAGACAGGAAGAATTGTTAGTTTTCATTCGATATTTTAATCTAATGCTAATTAACCATTCTAAAGGATGGAAATTGCGAGGACTTCTCATTTATTATCACCTCGAGGCTGAAAAGATTCGTTTAGTTTACCACAGTGATCTTCATTCCTTAGATTCTGATTCTGACTCCGGTTCCGAACCTCAGCATACGGCGGACAACCTTCAAAATGCTATCGAGTCAAACCCCTTTTGTGCAATGTCTACCTTGGGATCTCATCTTGGTGTAGATTGCGATTTCCTTTAAGACCGAATACAGCAGCTTGAATTCCAACAAAACATAGTAAACAAGAGTACCAAGCGGGCCGCCGAAGGAAGCAATACTGGAAGAAGAATTCTGAAAAGAATGCTACATGAGGCGGCATCGTTGTACGCCGAGGGGCAGTTGTCGGATAGGAAATATTATCGAATTTGCACCACTTAGTTATGGAGCTATTAATCCATTAAATGACTTCGCTGAGATGTGTAGGAGTTATCGGACAAGATGCTTTCACAATAAGAAATGCACAAGGTCGAATATATCTGCAAGGCGATGTCATTGGCTGCTGGGAATTGTCAGAGATTGGGCAGCGATGCATTTAACATCACTGTCACCAGGAAGTGATAATCAGGTTGTTTTTAGTAGTCTTTACATATTATCCTGCTTTGGTTTATTTTCCGAAATTAAGAAATTCTAAAGAAGCTCAAAGCTCTAGAAGTTGGATGATTTCCAAATTCACCCAACTTCGGAATCCCATGACCAATAATTCACCACACACTGAGGATGATGACTACAGTAACCCTGTTCATCTGTCCACCACCTTCTCCGATTTCAGATTTCCCCAGTAGTCAGACTCAACTCTATTCACCTAGAACCGCAGGATCTCTACATGCTGCTCGAAGGACGTCCTTCATCTGCGAATACAGCTCTATACTCTCCTTCTCCCATCTTCCACCGTTTGGAAACACCACCTTCCGTAAACGATTCACCCAAGGCATTAACGGCTTATAGTAGCCAGTGAAATATTCATCCACCATACTGATAAAATCGCCTTCATGAGCTACGGCTCCTTTCTTCAACTCAGCCAGTTCTTCCACGTCCACATAGTTCCACTTTTCAAACTTCGGCACGATTCTTCCAACAGTAGGTCCATCATAATGGATGCAAATCCAGAAAATGACCCAGAAGAAAGACTCCAGATCATGCATGAATGAGTGCTTCTCCCCGAGAAGTAGGCCTATTGCCATGAATGCTCTCGTTCCTGTCTTACCCCTTGCTCCAGAATATTGTACCCGTTCCTCTTTGATGGCAAGATCCAAGTCGATTAGGAACGCCGGCCAGGATGGGTTTTCTTCTTCTTCGTTGAGAATAAGGTTCCCAGTCGAAATATCACTTTGTAAAAATCCCGCCTTTGTATGCAGTGATTCGTAACCTTTCCAAAAAATTAGTTGTGAAACGTAGGAATCGGCACGTCACTGACCTATTATACAGCTCTCAAGCGCGGAAAGCATGGAGATGCGCGATCTTGCTCTGTAGATGGGCGCTCCGTAGTCACGGATAATCACACGACGATGCACCCGATTCTGCAGGGCGGAAGCACGTCCGCCTTTAGAAGGTGAGCTCGAGCAGGCTCGTTTGTTTGGTGGCAGTGCCGCGCCGGCACGGCTGGACGACCTTTTACGCCCTACACTACCCGTGGAGCGACCTATTCTTGAGTCGTCGATTGTGTCACTCGCAGTCGGGGGGGCACGTGCCGGTTTGTAATTTGTCGATTGAGTCACATCGAGTCCTCGGCGAACGTTATTGTAGATATTATCGGCATTTCCGTTCACTAGAACTGTTTCATGGTAGTAATACCTGGCAACGTTGACAACACCTTTCTCCGTCGCCTCGTGCAAAAGCTGGCCTTCTTCTCCTCGCTCTGGATACTGCCATGAGTCTTTGATAACGAGTGGCGCACTCGTCTCGTCTCCTTCACGATGGGCTCTCCAGCAAGTTGTAGCTCTTCCAGCGACACACGGGGCACGCTTCATAAGACTATCGAGAATAAGACGTTCTGACTGTCCGTCGCGTATGATCTCGATGAATTTTTTCCCATCCGAGTTGGACATGATACTGGGGTCATACCCTAACTCTTCATCGTTCATCTGAAGAAACGCAAGCATGATTGAAACAAACCGAAGTCCATCTTTGTTGATATCAAAGGGTAATGATGCGATGGCTCCCACGCGATCGAACTCCCACAGTCGCATATTGGATCCGCACAGTGTGAAACCCAGGGCGAAACGGCGAGTATCTTGCGTAGTGAGAACTTCTCTTGCATAACGTCCCAGATCACGCCATGTCTTCGAGGCCGAGTCTTCTTTTGGGTTACTCTTCAGCTCTCCAAGGACTAGGATATGTGACCAATGATGTTTCTGATCTCTTCTATCCGAACTGCGCATGATGCCGATATCCAACTTGCGATCGGCAGTAGATCCTTCCAATGGTCGATCAGGTTGAGCTAAGACCGTACGGTGAGAGGTCACGGCAAAACCTTGTTCAGTTGAGATGTCGCGGATCTTATTCACCAAAGTGGAAAGCCAATCTAAGACATCTCTTTCCTTCGCGCTCCTAGGCCAGTCTTGCCAACCATTTTCTGTGAATAGGGGGTTATGCCCTTCCTGAAAACTTTTGAAGATAGCGGCACTTGCTTCTTCCAAACTCTGAACACCCCCGAAGTATGCCTCATAGAAACCCGGTACGCCGATGTGTATTGAGCCTAGTTCTTCCCTTAGCACTGCATCCACATGTTTGCGTTGTTCAGAAGAGTTAACAAAGCTACTCGTGGTGTGCAAAAAAGGTGTTTGGTCAAGGATGGGAAGCGGCTTAGGTGGAGGAGTAGATTCGACAAGGGCAGCATGGATCTTGCTCCAGATCATATCATCAGACTCTTCGTTAACAACGGCACTGATTAATGGAATGAGCTGATCGATATCGAAGTCGTCAGAGCTGATTGCAGAATTAAGTCTCAAGACGTCACTCAATAGGTTCTTTCGCCGGTTAACGGAAGGTCGCGTTCGCAGATCTGGAAATCTTCGCAGCGAAGAGATTAGGTCAAGTGCTAAATTTTGGAAGTCTGGAGAGAGTTAGAAAAGGTGTATGTCAAGCGATGCCAACAGTTACCTTCACTATGTAATTGACGCAAAGCATCTGTTGAGCGAGGAAGTCCTAAACTGTCGCAAGTCGATCCGAAACTGTCACGAAAACCATCCAACTTATCTCCTATTGTTGGTGCGCCTATTAATGATGTATTGGCCATCTTGTTAATTGTTGCCGAAGTGATAGGGTGAAGGATTATGATTATTGAAATTATTCTGAAGAGACATTTTAGAACAACCAAGCCAAGTGGTTAAGACTGGGGAAAGGTGGTACATTGGAGCGTGCCGTCGAGGGCAGAACGGATAAGCCTGTTAACAAATGGACCCCTTTCGTTAATTGGCGAAGTTGAGCGACCTTGACGTCATCAAAGAAAACAGATCTTTCGGCAATGGAAAATCGTGCAACCGAGGGACTATTACCGTTATACCTCACTTGTAACAACAAAGATGGCGATGTTTTTCTAAGACCCAAGCGGGAGCAGGACAGCATTTCTTTAGCGCCGCGCCTAGTCATGTGAGCCACAATCCAGAATGCTGACTCAGAGACTTCGTAATCGAAGTTGGCCAATCCCAATAGCCCGAATGGAAACCTGGCGTTTACTTTGCCCCGCTATTTTATCAGATACGCACGGGTACCTTTAGTCTATTTCAGCCTTGCCCGCAATCTGCGAATCGTGTCACCAGAGCATCTACTTAGCGGCAAGACATGATGGAATTTTGAGATTGTAGAACAATTTTCAATAATATAATGGTTGTGAATAGTCGTAGACTGATCCAAGGCTTTGGAGGAAAGTGGGGGAGCATGGCTGGAATGTAACCATAGAAGGAGGAAAAACAAATGAATCTCGTTTTGTTGATTGGCAAAGCCGAGCCACCGCTGCGCCACGTAATCTATTTTCCCTCGTCATCTATTTTCGTCCGTAATTTCTCCTCCGTCATCTATCTCATTGTTCGTCGTAAGGAAGGCACTAACGCTCAAGTGCCCCAGCTACACTGTTGTTTGGCCGCTATAGTTGTGCTGCGAATGTACACAGGTTGACCGCGGTAATTTCGTTAGTACGTTCCACCCGAATCGCTAGTATTCGATATCCCTGCTCGCTTATATAAGAAAATAAAGTCGAATTAAGTGTATTCTATTAATCTGATATAGATCTGTCGAGATCGTATGTGATTGTTATTTTAGGCCAGAGCTACTACTGCAGCGCCCAGGTTGTTCTGTTAACCTAATACATCTGAGTAGACTGTGATACCAAGTGCTGCCTGTCTCATTATGGACTTTCCTGTGCTCTCTCGCGGGCGGTTCAATGGGAGCCATTTTCGAGATACAAATTTGATAATTGCAAGGCTGAGAAAATATAGAACATAACAATTATTATTAATTACAGAAGTATAGTTTGAGATAATTAAGGATCTAGGATTATGGGAAAAGCGTGCGTCAGGTGGTGCCGTGCGTCAGGTGATCAGGTATGGTACATTTTCTACAGCACTACGGGAATGATGTCGCTATTACATTCACTGTCTCTATCCTGCCTGCTGCCTAGAGATCTCTGCTCCATTCACTTCGTACTACCCTCAAACCCCTCTTCTCCCCACAGATCTCCCCCCTTCCTCACTTCCACACCTCCATCTTCCTTAGTACTGTCTCCTTGCTAGGCTCTGTTCTAACGACTACACGGTAGTGTGATGATTACCTTTCTAAATGAGGATTCCCCAACAACTTCTAGAAGCTGGTGAAAATGTCCAGAAGCATTACCTCGTCAACGGGGTCCATCCTGTCCACTGGATCCCGCTTTGAAGAGTGCTATGCATCTCCACGACTCGTGCTGAAAGCCGACCCAGGCTCACCAGGATCCCCCTCTTCTGACGGTAGATCCCGCAGAAATAAGAGTTCTAGCGATGAAAGCTCGGGACCTGGACCGGCATGGGACAACTTTTTGAACGAGGATCTCAGAGCGGGTGGTCCCTACCTCTGCTCCATACCGTTGAAGACAACAGTACTCCCTCGCACTCACCGTCTCTCCGGTCCACAGGTTGAAATCGAGGAGCATGTCCGACGAATCCTTAGTGAGCATGCGATCACGCCGACTTATGTCCACATATTGCAGAGACAAAGCGTCGTAGAGCCCGAGCTGGTCCCTATAGTTACCGTCTATATCGAGGCTTCCCGTCGTCGTGTAGACGGTACCTGGGTGGCGGCGGCTAGAAAGGTCCTGGAAATGATGCGACAACGTGGCCACGTTGGTCTATCGGTCGAGATAGCTGATAAAGCCGCTTTTGACCCCCTGCGTTTTGCAACAGTCTACAAGACAGATCGCATTTTTTCCTTGTGGAAAGAGGTGTACCAGAAGATCCTCCGCGAGGGTGTCCTCCAGAAATGGATGACCCTCAGCTGTTGGCGCGTTGGGACCAGTGTGAACTCTGCAGACAACCCGCCCACCGTTATTGTCACCGTCCCACTGGCCCTGGAGGGTGACTGGCGTCATTGCAGAGAGGGGGTGGTTCGCATTTTGGATCAGTTCAATCTTCCTAATGTTGCTGTGCGCATACACAAAGACTCGGTGTCTCTTTTCCAAGAACCCGACGATCGCATCCCCCTGGAGACATCCTATTTAAAGCTCGGCGCGCAAGTGGGCCATAGTATCGGTATTAGAGGTCTTGACCTAACCTCCGGTACATTTGGCGGATTCGTGCAGCTCCTCAACCAAAGGGGCCAGTGGGTGGATTTTGGTATTTCCTGTAGTCATTGCGCCCTTGCTCCTCAGGAGATGATCCCTGCATCCTACAGCAAAGGTATGCTGATCGCGGTGCATTTTTCGATTTCTGTTCTAATGTCCTAATAGAAGTTCAAACTTGGAGAGTTCAAGGAATACGCCCTGTCAACCAGATGGCTGAAAAATGCATAAAATTTGACCAGCCAAGTGTACGGGATCTCACCAAGGAGGTCAAGGCACTGCAAGATCGAATCAATGCGATAACGTCAACCCAGGCATACAAAGACACTGCGCAGGCCCTTCAAGACGGCGAGTTTGTAATTCCTTACACCGAACGAAAGTATGTCGCCGACAACAAAAGCGTCGAGGTCTTCAAGGAATCTCAGCGAAGGCTACGCTGTTATCAACAAGATGGCTCCCATCACTTGGGGTCCTTATTTGCTTGCTCGGGAGATAGAAGAAAGCGGTCGCTTACCATGCAGGATCGACAGCCTGATTTGAATTCGGTCTTAGATTGGTGTCTCGTTAGTGTTTTGCCAGGCCGAGTGGGTTCAAACGAAGTAAGTAGAACACAACACCTTGCAAATTGTCTATGCAACTGGCTTACCTTACCTCCGCCTTCTAGATTTTCACGTTCGGGAACCCCAATATGACCATGCAATCTCTTTTCACAAGAAGCTCTACCCTGATCAACCGTCCCAGAAACGATACTTTGCTACATGACGAAGAGCTCTACAAATGTGGCCGCAAGACTGGTTATACTAGTGGCAAATACAATGGGCTCGACACCTGCCGACTTTCTAGAAGAATTGTCGACGGTAAGGAGGTCGAAGTGATCACTATTGAGCATACGATTACCGGAAATCCATTTTCAGACATAGGAGATTCCGGGGCCCTGGTGTTTGATCGGATCGGTGGAGTTGTTGGCTTGATATTTAGGGGTCATAGGCAATCGCCGATTATTTTCTTCACGCATTTCATTGATCTTTTTGAGGACATCAAAGCATCCACTGGTGCCAAGGACGTCCGGATCAAGTAATGAGAGGCTCGTTGCGCAACCGGCATGTTGATCCACGTTTCATTGATTGAATATATCCACATCAGTCTGTCGGAGCTGCCCTGGTTGGGGTTGTTTTTATTTGCAAGCCCGTCAGCACTACCCTCATCTTTGCTCGAGATTCCTCGCAATCACTGGCGCCCAAAGCGTTACACCGGCAATTGCTGTTATTGCGAGCAAGTTTTTTTTGTTTTTGGGTGTCTTTCTCAATTGCTTTTGAATATCTCAAATACCATGTAAAAAGGAAAAAAAAAAAGGAATCTCACCGCGTTTCAATCTTACTATTGACAGCCAGTTTAGCTTTCCATACACTACAGTCATTACACTCCTTGAAGCTACTACATCCAGGTACCAGTGTCTAATCTGACTCTACATGCTGGGCTTCTCTTTATTAGTGTGAATAAGATCAGGAACCCTCCCCCGTATGGCATACAGGGTACTCAGATGGCCCCATAGCTGAAATACTTGGACTGACGCACATATAACCCTCACAATACTACCCGCTATCCTACTACGACTGTTCAAAAATTCATACCGGTAGCAACTCAACGCAGCAGAGAATAAAAAATTCCGATTCAAAATTTGCTTCTACAAAGGATTAAGATTCTGCCCTAATTGTCAGGGATGTTCCTAAAGACGACCTCCTGCCCTTTCTCAACACTTCCATTCCCGAGTGTTAGCTTCTAGTGGTATAAAATGGGATCGCACCCCCATCTAAAATCCCTATATATAATAATAATAATCAGAATAGTATTACTTGGTGTACCTCTGCGGGAGAAGTTACTTACTATTATATTGACCATTCTATCCTAATTGCTCTGGGAAACTTCGAGGGGAATGGACAAACTCCCAGTCACGGTATGATTATATTATGATATAGTACTATTAAAATACTTCGGTCAATAATGGCATGGAAGACGAAAAGCACGGCGGAATTTCTGTCTTTGGATAAGCTTGCAAGACGATGGCGAGAAGTTATTCTGAGGAGTGGTGGTCCGCTTAATCAAGACCATCGGAGTTATCAGTTTGGACACTGGCGGCCCTCTAGCTCGGCGATGGGCTGCGTTGTCTTTGTGAGCACCTTCGAGAACCAGGACTGACTTCGTGGCAAACTACCATACTTCCGCAAGGGATCCATCATGTTCGCCAAGGCCCCTGCGTGGGGTGGTTTGCTTAGGGTCATCATCATTATCATAGTCGGTAATAGATGCGGCATCAATATGCTCGAGGGGCTGTCCTGCCAAAGCCTGTAACGTAAGGGCCTTTCTGGACATTGGGCCAAGCTTCAGAGTATTATTAGGCAATAAAGTAAGCTAATTTAACCGAATGAATTTCAAGACAGCGATACCGTCCTATGTGTGGTATCAAAAGAGAGGGAGGCCATATATTGACCCGTTCATGTGATGCAATATCATACCAAAGGTATATCTCGCTCATTCGGCGTGACCGGTCAAATATCCTAGGACCTCTACGTTGCTACCTATGAACAGGAGGTTGGGCTTTATTTGCCTCTTGAAAGATTTTGTCTCCAGTCGATTCGACACGAGTACTTATGCCTCTCCAGGTAGACGACGTGTAGTCATGTCCATATCCACCTCACTGGCAAGATACCTTGTAAACAGAAAAAGACCTGCCCTATCCTGCAATAGGAAACGGTATAATGGGGACATTTTCACGATCAATCTTTCGCCATCGAACCAGGATACGATGATCCTGCCGCGTCTATTGTTGCCCATAAAGGAGACCATCATGACCTGCATTGTCTCATTCGTTAGCCTTGAACACTGCAGAAGAGAAAGAGGAAGGGGAGGAAGAGAGAGATCCCACATACGGGAATGATGACATGCTTCTTAAAGTCTTTATGCCCCAGGCGTGTCACCATGATGGCCATAATCGCGAGTAATTCTCCCTGAAAGGGTACACCCTCCGTACCATTCGCATCATGATGCATGCACACCTTTATATGGGGGTGTTTGCCTTCAGCAAAGCGCCATAAGTAATCGATACCCCATTCTGGTGAAGCGGGAACAAAGATACGGTCGAAATGCCGGCTGATGGGAATCCCACTAAATAACAGGTTAGAGTCTATCACTAATGTATGGTCCCAGTCATCATCCCAGAGGATGGAGCACTCGATGTTCTTCGCCCGTAGGTATCCGCCATATGCCGGCATCACTATACACCTTCCAGACATTCTCTTGGAGAACATATAACAACCCTGCCCCCAGAATAGGACACTTACCTCCCGCAAGAACATGTTTGAAATCAAGACAGAGAGCCAGAAAACTTACGTCACGCGTCGCCAATCAGTCATATGGCCAATGGTTTGACGGTCCTGCAGACTTCCCTGTCGGGGGGCAACCATCAATTCCCACATCATTCTGTATGACATTATCTGGGCCCATCTGTGGGTGGTACCACCTCCGATGCTTTGAAATGCCGGACCAACTCCAGCCAGAGAAAGCCTGAGATCCTCGAGCTGCTCTCTGATTTCGCTCTCTTGTAGGTTTATGGGGTGCACTGCTAACTTCCCGTGAGACCATGGCTTGAAGAAAGGGATAGAGCTTTCAACGTCCATGTGCATTGAAAGTTGGATGTCGATGTTAAGGGCTTGGAGCGCCTGGTTGGTGAGATTATTTTCACTCATTGCTTCGATGGCTTCAAGCCGTCTTTCGAGGATGTCCTTCAATTCTTCTCGTCTCTTTACCTTGAAGAGTCTCATGCGGTCCACGAGACGAGATAAGGTGCTTTGCTTGTGAGACGCCATTGTTAGGGGCTGTCAAACGATTGAATCAAAGCTAACAGCTAGCAAAGAATGATATGAAGGGTAGGTAAAGAGAGCTTTATAGAGATATTCGAAAACTGTGAAAATTTTTGGCTGATTCGAATGGGCCAAACTCTCAACCACTTGATGACTATATATTAATGGACCATCACCGTCATAATCACCGAAAACTTTCTGATAGCATTTCCAGTTCATGGCTATGTCATGGAAAACATACATGACATATTATAGAGCCCTGTACCTTGGTGCGTCTCTTTTGGAAATATATCCTTGTAGGTAATTGTAGGTAATCTTAGGTATGTTTGTAAATAATTGGCCGACCATGGAACTAGATAAGATGATCTGATTGTGCCACTCAGCCTCCCCGTCATAATAGAGGTCTCTCACAATTTGGCGAATTCAGGGGACGAGCCCGGTTTTACCGTTTGCCTGATTTAGATCTCGAACTTGCCCAAGCCGCGTAAGAACTAGGACGGCATTAGTATTGGGGAACCAATGTAAAAACCCGCTTCTTGAGCACCTCATTTCCAGTACAGATTTGGTGAGGGATTTTCTTGTCGGTTCGCTTCAATCAAGGCCAAACGCGGGGGACTCTAGTGTCTGTTTTACGTATTAATATGGGCATTGCGGCTAGGAATGTTTCGGAATCCGCAGATTCTGGAAGTTTCCTTGGTGCTCTATGTCTAAGTTCTCTACTAGACCCATTAGTACAACATCCAGGCCTTAGTTTCGCACCGACGTTTCAAAGGAAAATGACACATTCCTACAGCGGTGTGGAATAGTCTGGCATCTGCTTGACCTCGAACAGACCGGGGCAGTCCATAATTTCAAATTTAAGACAGTGTCATCCATGGGAGCATTATGGAGTAGCCAAGGGTAAGACATGGCACGCTTTTTGCCACACAACATGGCTGGAATGTACAATCGACCGTCATGCTCGATCACGACAGCGTCACCTCTCGGAAGGCAGATCCGTCTTGGTACTTCATTGGCATCAAAGTTCGAACTTGTAATCATTCCTATGGCAGTACCAGTAATTACCTCATAAGCGCATAAGGGAGCAGTTTGTAGGGCTACGATTAAAGCAACTTCAATCGTGGCCAACATCACTGGAAACATTAAAGGGACATGCTAGGGGCAACGCGAATGATCATCTTGGAAACACAAAGATCTGGTTTTTGCTGATAAACTAGATTGTCATTGGTTTGCCTTGTAACTAGAGACAAGGCGATAGAAATAGTATTGAGACGAATATTGCATTGGTTTGAGGATAGGAAGGAGATGTAGGATAGGGTGGGATGGGAAGGAAGGACCTCAGTCAGTGATGTAGAAGCTCTGCAGCTCCGGGGGCTTCCTGCACCGCAGTGGTCAAATCGATGATGACAAGAATGCTTTTTTTACCCTTACTAACCTGATTAATTGATTCTTCCAGAGTGTTGCCTATCTAAAAGGTGCCTTAGCGGGCGGAGTAAATGGCGAAATTCTTGGTAGGTTTCCTCAGACATCCAAATACCAACAAGTGATAGCCTTCGTGAAAGTGAAGACAGGAGACAAAAATATATGGTGAATATACTGTTTATTCATCTTCATGAGTTTGAGGCTGTATTTGGTGAATTGTAGATGCAGTTAATGTAGATGCAGTCAATTCGGTAGGTGATGGCTTAGGACTATTTACCTCACGCCCCAGTTGGGTCATTCCCTATGCCGGGAAGGCTAGTTAATGATAATTTCTCTCGTCCTTGCGTTTCTTACTCTGTAAAAATTTCTCAATGACCCTCTACTTTCTACAATCTGGCCGTGGAGATCTTATGGCGGCCTCCCATTCCACTGGGCTTTTTCGGCAAACGAAGTGCAAGAAAGCAACAATATCAAGTTGTTGGCTATGTAAGTCTGCAGATATCGAAACGAAAATATATAAAGCAAAATTAACATACAGATAGATACATGTTACTCGCTTGTTCCCGGTCCAATTTAACCAACTCTGGCCCACCGAACTTGACAGTGTCTTTGTAGGGTCTATATTCCCTTTGTTACGGGCTCCAAGGCTGACTCTGATAAGAAATTTGTGCACTTACTTGTCAAAGCCCATCTGAGGCTAACCACTTCCTCGCGGAGCCTGGGATCAACCGCCAGCCGAATGCTTAGGTCCCAGCGATAGGTTGAAAGAGATGATCAAAGAACCCATAACGGTTCGTAGATATGATCAGCAACACTAAACTCGAGACGGAAAATTGCACTGCAACCAGAATTCTCATGTACAAGATTAAGGACAGCATGGGGGTGTAGCCTTGCGAGAGGAGTTGTTGGCTATTATGTCGGCTATGCTGAGCCGACTGAAATACGACGATTTTAAAGATCACCTTATCATCCCGGTATGTGCTATCTATATAAAAGCCAAGCTTTCTTACCTTCTTGTGCAGTTGAAGTTAACATTTAAAAATGCATCAAATTTGATCAGCCAAATATACGGGACCTCACCAAGGAGGTCAAGGCACTACAAGATCAATGCGATAATATCAACCAAGGCATATAACAACACTGCGCAGGCCCTTCGAGAGGGCGAGTTTGTAATTCCTTACATCGAACGAAAGTTTGGCGCCATTAGGTTGATTGATGCAGGTGATGTTGTTCTCCTTTTCGCCCTCGATACGGCCGGTATGTTTGCCTTTGCAGACCAGTGGTGGCAGTCGAAGTATAGGCCTGCACCGGCATGGTCAACCATTCGATGATGCATATTCCTACTTCAATAGGCTTCTAAAACGGGAGAGCTTGGGAGACACAGAGAAGTAGTGAGAGGAGCTTCAGCTCGAGTTTACCCCAGAATACCTTATCTTCGAGACAAAGCCAGTTTCTTGCATGGCCCGGATATCTCTCTTATGCAACCGGAGTCAGATGCCCGCGTGCTCTTCAGGGTGACCACAAAATGGTCAATCCATCGTATTCAGCCGTCCAGTCTTGACCAATTATGGCCTGCGAGCATCTAATTGACAAAGGATACCATCAGACGTTGCTGAACATCTCATATAGATCCCACAAAGTCGTATATCACCTCGTTGGCATACTGTCGAGGTTAGACGAGGACCCCATTGTTCGACTTGCTCAAGGGACCTGGACTGCCAGGGCTGCCCCAATTAGTTTATTACGCATGTTCAAATTGGCCAATCTGAAACCATCCAGTCTACGACCAGCTCCTTGGGCCATGCCCTCCGTTACGAAGGCACCTAGCCCCAACAATCTATCTATAGAGCAGGTAAAAGACCCGTATTATCTTTAAGCTATCATCCTACTGAGACATTCTGATGTACCCTGAATCTCCGCAAGATGGTATGATCAGAAAGCGCATTAGAAAAGTCTAACATTTCCTCACAGTACCACCTAATGATGCAAAGAATAGGATCATACGCAGCCTATCGAAGGGCTAAGGCGATGGTGTATCCAGGCCCCCAGTTAATTATTCCGACATTCGGCCGTTCCATCGTCTATCACCATCCACTAGCATCTATTTATCGTGGTTAGGCTACTCTATCCTGTAGCTGTCACAACAGTTGGTAGCATGTCAACTACGTGCATCGGTCTTATAGCTACGATCGTGTGTTCGATTGACTATTAATATCAACCCTGATATCGTGTGGAGGTTCCTGAATAGACTGAAGCTACCGCAACAACGGTTGGCTCGCGGTTGAAATGGTCTAGCTTCGGACTGAGCGCTCGGTGCAGCCACAGGAAGTGGTCGATGGTGATTCTGATACTCCAGGGACTTTTCGCCGACTACCTACGTGATCTAACTGTCAAACAACAGATGAGCCCAGCGGCCCTTTCTCCGAATCGGATAGGTTTATTGTCGAGCTTCTGAAATCACCCAAACCCATCGACTGGGCGGTGGTCAAGGACGACAGACCTATGGAAGCGAACCAAGAAATGTGACCAATTTCATTTGAATAATAACAGAAGATCTAGTGTCTATGGTGACAGCAGGACAGAAGACTGGTCATAGTATGTACAAATAACAACATACTGGTCAAATTACTGAATGGCATCACGAAATCAGCAGGCGGCTTTGCCACTGGTAATTAATTCCGGTTGTGGCTATGGTCTCGAAGGACACTCGAAGATAAAGCAGGGATATGTGCAAACTATTTGCTAACGTACGACTGACAACAAATAAAGCATTATCCCGCACATCGAGCAAGTCCGATTGCCTGGTTATCAACCCGAATATTCACGGAAGACTACACAAATTGCTACTTAGCTGTGTTCTAATCTTCCAATCAGTGTGAGACAATGTCAACTTTCGAAGAAGCTATCGAACACATTTCGAACCATAAAAGCAGCCGACACGACAAAGTACTTAACTATGTTTACTCTATTTGACAATAGCAAAACCGCAATTGCAGGGGTCAATAGAGTATCGAGTGGCCCCTAAAAAAAAGGTACATGCATACCAAATGCAGTCGGATATACGACCTCCAACAACAACATGACTGCTTTCACCCGACAAAGCACGGGAAATGCAGATTATATCTGGGGATTCGATCTATATACCTTATTGATCAAGATGACATACCGCGGCACTTAGATCGTAATGGAGGCCAAGAAGCCCTCGGAACTTTCTGCAAACCTTGGCGTATTGAGTACACAATATAAGTACGGCATTGGGACGGCGAATGTCGATAAGCAATAACATAAGGATATCACCAACACCACATTGTTCCGGATTGGCTCCCTTTCCGAAAGATCAAGGACCGTCTTGCGGAAGAGGAACGATGCTCAATATACATAGCAACGATTGGATGAGAAAACAGACCAGTCAACAAGCAATGTGAGTCTCCATCCACAGTCATCATTGCATAGATACTAACGCCTGTTAGTGCAGAGAAAGGAAAGGTACAGGGTAACCTCGTCATTGCAGGCACCGCAATTGCAGTCCAGAGGCGACGGTTGAGGTGGGAACTGAACGAGATCCTATGTTTTAAGGGGGTAGATCGTATACCGGCGGTGGTAGCCGGGCAGGAGGCGACGGTCACCACGGTCTGGGCTCTCCGGGGACGCCATCACCGAGAAAGATTCTAGTTCATATCCGCATACAGTTCAACGCAAGTGCTGTGAGACCCTCCCAAGGCCTGAAACCAATACTGACCCGAGGCTCGTGCTTCCAAAAGAAGAAAAGAATTGCAAGTGTTTGGCATAGGCAAAGGTATGTGGATCCCACCTTGTACGTTTCTAGATATTGGCTTGCTAATGATTCTGAAACGACTGAAGCACCCGAAGCGCCCGAAATCGCCCCTAAAGACCTCGAGGCAGAAGACGAAACCGTGGTAAATGCAGTTCTTATAGTATTCTTAAATTCCATCGGAAGCATGCTGGGGCCTCGCGATTTAGAGTGGATTCTACGCGGCATCCACTTCCGCGCCGCCTTTAAGAACGCGTTCTAGAACGCATACTCGGATGGGGGTTGACGACCGGCGAGGGTTCTCTTTCGATTTTTCAAATGGTACACTGGGGTTTTTGCAGCTCGCAAAGAATTTCTTCCAGGCTAGTAGACGAGGCAGATACTCGGAGCTCGGCTTGTCAACGTACCCAAGCAGAACATGCGTCATAAGTTCCAGAATGGAACAATGCCAAAAAAGCCATCCCACAGATCGCGGGTGAGTTCCAGAATGTCCTACGGCCTCTCCTAAACGCCACCGTCGACTAGGAGATGGAGAATCAGGATGATACCTCGGACACGATAGCGGCCGCGGCGGTAAGGGTGATCACGGAGGAACGGGTCCTGACAGAGGATATGCTGGGCCAAACAACGAGCCGCCTCCTCTTCTTCGGCCACATTAGGCACAGTTGCAACCCAGCTCTCGAGCTATGAGCGGGGATGCTTCCTAATAGGCAGCGTCGCCGAATAATCGGTAAGACCTGAGACCCCAAAGCTACGATTCGAGGAAGTCGACGTGCTAAACAGTCTTCAATCCAGGCCAAATTGCTTCCTATATGCGCCAGTCGCATGTCCGGCACGGATTTCTGTCGACGTATGAGTGGACAGTACATATTCCTGCGGCATGTGGAAATGAGCCGGGGAAAATGGCGACTTGAATACAGCACAAGAATTTCGAAGCCTACCTGCGCTCAAGGGGGAGAAGAGGGTATAACCCTGCGAGAAGAATTCTGATTTTTGTTGCATGAGGCATCGGTGCCGGCCGTTTTAGTCCCGGGGACGTTTCGCGGGCGAAAACCCATAATCTCGTCTGTTAAGCAGGCTATATTGTGACCAATTGGCGGCAGACTTTTTGAGTCGATGCTTCTACAGAGACAGTGCAACCTGGTTCTACGTTTCTCTAGATAGGCTTCTCTCGATGAGCCCACCTTCGCCTGGCCTAAGCAAGGAACTCTCTCCAGCTTATTCATGTCCAAAGATATCATCTGTTCGGCTAATCTCCTCATCTATGCTCAGACCAGAGGCTCTGCCCTTGGTGACATATACGGACCGCACTGCCTCAACAGCAATACCAGGGCTAAATTAGACGCTGAACACTGTGACGTTCGTGGAGTTTCCTGATACTGCTGCAACGTCTAGAGCGCGGCGTCACCCTTTGAACAGGGGCATGTTTGCAGGCTTTTTGGACTGATCAAATCTGTCAGCGAATTAATGCTTGAAGGATAGGCACAGGGTGCCTCAACGGAACGATATAAAAGCCCTATACATCCATGTCAACGGACCCTTCATAACTAGAAAAAGATGTTATCCAGGACAAAGAAAGTGTGTACCTAGGATGTTCTTGATATTGTAATTAATTTAACCGAAAGAAAAAGCCTTGCATGCTCTCACGAGACTAACTTGCACAAGCTATCAAAGATATGGCCATACTTTCCTATGCAGTTCCCTCTGCTCATCGTTCTCCATCAACTCAACAAATCCATTCTTAAATATGTTGTTCACTTTTTTAGCATGTTCATAGTACTCCGGACGTACCATACCGCCCAACGGAATGAGTCCTTCATCTTGTAGCTGATGCATAATGTCAGAAATTCCTTCGATAAGTTCCATCTCGCTCTGGTGCTCTAGTAGCCCCTCTTCCGTGAAACTGATCGGACATGGATTTTCACGGTGACGTATGTCGTCCCAGCGGGCCACAACTTTGATTAAGGCATTACGTAGCGAGAAAAGATATTCTTGGTCCCAGCAGCCAGGTACCATATGAATAGGGTCGGTCCTAACAGTGAGAAACGGTTCGCAGAGAACCTTCCACCGTTGTGGGTCTGCCTCCTTAACTGTATCACGATAGTGGTCAAGTAGCAGTTTCTCCGTTTTGTATTGACTCGAGTGCTTCGGCGCCGACAGTTCTAGCATTTGTGGGCAAAGCCGTTGCATCATGACGGGGGAAGCACAAACGAGCTGCCAGTCTATTATGCTGGTGATTTGATTTGTCTTGGGGTCAATAAAGATATTATCAAGGTGCAAGTCTGGGTGTGAAATTCTATTGACTTGCTCTGTGCTCATTGCACTGGACACCAAGTATGGAGCGACGGATAGGTAGCGCGTGAGGAGCGAGACATAATCATCTGGCGTTTCATATTGTTCCATTGACCGGTGGAAATTTATCCTCGGCGCTGCGTGTGATGTTGCCCATTCGATTTCGTTTTCCCCAATGGCTCTGGCGTAATCGGTAGCGTTATTTCCTGTTCTAATGTTAGGCTGTAAACACGGTCCCACGTCACAGAAGCATACATGGTCGTCTATCCAGATTCATTGATACCCGTTCCCCTGCCCAAAGCCTAGGATTGCTTGACGGTCCAATAGCAAAATAAGGCAGCTTGCTCTTATGACCAAGCGATAATGTCGCGGTCGAGCTAAGCCGCTCATAGCTGCATGGCCTTGACTGTAAATCAGATTCATAATAGATGCACCCATGCTTCGGAGAAGCAATCGACGCGGACTTTTTTTCCAGCGCCACAATTTGGTCCACGATACCCAGGCGTTCTGATACGGATAGCCCGTCCCAGATATTCCCCGGTGGGTGACCGGTGGCTTTCTCCTCGATGATATACTCAGCACCTACCGGGTTAGATGCATCTGCTGACCAGGTATGGATACGAGGGATAGGAATGCCCAAGAATTCCCGCAGGTTCGTATCATGTTAGCTCAGAAAATGCCTGTAGCAAACTATTTCACCTACCAAATGGCGGGTCGCAACCTCTGATGCCACCATGAAGAAGGCGGGGCCTGCATTGGGATTGGGTAATCGGGCGACTATTTCATTGCCGGAGCTCATTGTCAAAACGAAGGCTTTGTTGAATTGCCCTTCCACACACTTGAGAATCTTGACACCTATAGTCAACAGGTCAGTTTACGATATTTCGGCGACGGGATGATCCCTACATTCATTCCCTCCATTCTCGCTCGCCTGTATAGATGCGTCCACTAGCGCCTGTAAGTTGAATTTACGGTAGCGCATGGCAAGCTTGCGAGGTTTGTCGGTGCTAAGAGTCATTAGCCCCGTGTAGGCACGGTCCGATACATCACATACAGCCACCTATATCGTTGATACCTGTACAGATCTGCCTCGTCGATCCGCACCTCTACCGGCCAGATTAGTGGTTTCTTGAATGGGCTACCTAAGTATTTGGGAATCTCCTGTGGTAGTATAGACATTTTCAATTTAGTTGTATCTACAGTAACATGTTAAATCAAAGTGGTAAAACGTATGGCTATTGCGGGCTAACATGATAACGTCGCGTCTATACAGCTAATTGGCTCCACTATGTCCAATAAACCCCTGCTCCAGAATCCCAATCAGATCATCTAACCGCTCAATCCAAATATCTGTATGTTCATGATCCTTCAAATGGGCGTTAAACTCATTCGCCAGTAAAACTGTTGCGGCACCGGCGGTGTGACCCGCCGTCATGTCGTCGATACTATCTCCTACCTACATTTATGTTAGCCGTTAAGTTTAGAGAACTGCCAAAGAGAACAACTCACCATAATCAAATTTTCCGCCCGATTCTCCATTCCCCATTCGGTGGCTATGTACAAGATGCCAGCCGGATCAGGCTTCGGCATCAACCCAGGTGTTTCCCGCGTGATAATAGGCAGGAAGACATGTTCTGGGAGGAAGATCTCCAGGAGCCGGGTGACGGGTGTTCTGCCAACATATTTAGTACCAACAAGTACTACGACCATTTCATGTCCCAACCAAAAAAGAACAAAAGGGGACGGGAAAAGATCCGGAAGCAGAGGAAAACGTACTCAAAATTCCGCGTACACAAAGCTCGCGGAATCCCCCTCTTCTGCAGATAATCCATCAGCTCGACCAGCCCCGGCTGCGGCTGCTGATGCTGCATGGCGCGGCGCTCGACGGTCCTTATCTTTTCGGCCGCGATCTCGCGCTCCTCGGCTGTGGGGAGGCGCTGGATGTGGTGCAGGATGTCGACGGATTTAGGGATGCCGAGGGCTGCCCTGGTGGGTGTTAGTATGGAAGGTTTGGATTTCCCACATGGTGGATGGGATGCTAGAGAATAAGCAGATAGAAAGGAGGATATGCATACGTACCGCATTTCCGCAAACATGTAATTCTGCGGAAGGCTGTTAGGTATCTACATTAGCTTGTCACCCGACACAGCTAAGTACGCTTTAAAAGAAAAGAAAGAACAGACCATAGTGTTCCATCAACGTCAAATACCATGCCCTTGAGAATCGACGCTTCTGATGACCCCGATTGACGTTGCGGATCAAGCGGTGCGAACCGTCGACGCAGAGGGGAGCTTGCTCCGCCGGCAACCGGAGCAGAAGACATGGATCGGGGTCGAGGAAGTGATCTCAGCAGGGTGAAGATCATAGAATACGTATTATTCCAAGTGGGGAGCGGTGTTGCCTAGGGATAGAGTGAAACCGATGAACAGGATGAGGTTGAGGAAAGGTGAAGGATGATCGACGGAAAGATTGGCGGGGTGGAGCTGCTCCGGGATGTGGATTTGGCGGGGCGCGTGGTGCCATCAATATGTTGTTCTCAGCCTATGGAATAGGATTACTGATTCAGCATGGAGTATGGAGGAGAGAAGAAGATGCGACTATTCGCTATGTACTGACACGTCTTTCTCCCAAGGAAGGTATCGATTAGGGTTCGCGAGATCTCGTGCTATGACCGTCTGTCTGTATGAAGCCCATCGCTCTTTCCTCGTAAACAGCCTCTCTTCCTCTTACTTATCGAACAACAACCCCTATTTCATCCTACCAAAATGAATCCTCTATCATCCTATCCCTTATCCCTAACCATCATCTTCATCGCCATCATCTTCATCGCCATCATCTTCATCGCACCTTCAATCGAAACCTAACCCAGGAAAATCCACTTCATCATGGAAACAAACAGACCCCAAGACCGTGACATAATCTACAACCCCAACATCATCTCCAGCAGCCAAGTCATCGGCCTCGTTTATGACCTCATCGTCCTCAAGCTCCTGCATGTCGCGACCGTCATCATCCGCGTCATCAACGGGCCTCAAGCGGAATCCACGAATCCCCTGCGCTGGGCCATCTCTCGACGGGAGCTGCTGATAACCGAGGTCCTTCTGGCGACGTTTTTCAGATACGACACTGTGATTGATGATCCGGCGGAAAGAGAACGCGTACCTGGGGCTGGACCCGAGAATGGAGCGGAAACTGGGGCGGGGACTGAAACTATCGTCCGAGGTGGAGCTGTGCCTGTAACTGGTGGACCTGTACTCATGTCTAGTCCTGTGTTATCGCCGACGCCTCAGAATCCAGCCAATGACTTGATGCATGTGCGGCAGGAGGGTGACCTCAAGCTTGAGGAGTTGCAGCCAGCAGGGGGAGGTGACGGGGCGAGTCTGACTCCGAGTCCGTTGGTGCGTCTTGCTTCGACCGGGTCGACTGCACGGGTCGAGTCACTGGGTTCGTCGGAGCGGTTGAGAGTCGAGGGGAACGAGCTCGAGAGCGGAATGCTAGGTACTGTCCCGAGGGTTGAAAACAGCTCGTTCACTCGTCCAATTCTGAACCATTCAACTTCAGTCGCGTTTGATCGAGTTACTGAGGGTACTCAGACCCGCTCGGATTATGGTGGACTTAACCGCCATCGCACGGTCAATTGGATCGCCCAGTACCCTGTCACGGATGTCGAAGCGCAGCCTATCTCCCTGCGACGACACCACGGCCTGACCGAAGCTCAGCTGGTCCAGGAGAGGAAGAGGCTGAAACTCTGGCGATCTGCCGACGACCGGTACGCGAGCGCCGATGGATTGGAGTTGGGAGCGATGGGCGTCTTGGACACGACACGGCGTGGTATGCGCATCCGAAGCGTGACTTCGGTGAGGCCGTTTTCTGAGGTTTAGACAGAAACTATATCCTGTGGTATTCTTTTTTGACTTTTAGGATCCATGCTTTTGGACATTTATCTTTACCTGCACTACCGTACCATCGAGCAGAAATAACTGGCAGATTCTATCTGACCCTGATGTCATGATTCGTGTATAACATAACAAGTTCAGTATGTATTAGCGTTTTCAATTAAGTTCATGAGTACACTTCTTGATGAATCACATGATCCAGATATCCCATGGCCTTGACTATGATCTTGGCACTTTCCAGCACGCGTTTCCTGCTGTTGCCATATGTTTCCGACCCAGGAAAAGCCCCGTAAGTATCGTCAAAGTCGGTATGCGCAATTGCCTTCCAGATATTATGCACCTCATCCGGAGGAAGAGGTATCTACATCGTCAACACCAAGCCTGAACAAGACGAGAAACTGAAAGAAAGACATACCATATTCGGAATTGACCACATAAACGAAAACGAAGTCGTCCCTGGCTCTCGATCAACATGATACACTCCACTGGGTACCACGAAGATCGTATCTGCCACCATCAACGACCGCTTCGATCTCCACCATAGCACCGAACTTCCTGGGAAATGGCCTCCGGTTTTGATCGCCACGATGTCTGCCCCTTCCTCCTCAGCACCACCACCACTCTCTGCTCGAGCCAAAGAAGTAGTAGCAGAAGGCGAAGACGAAGAAGACGAGAGCAACCCCAACCCCAATTCTAGTTCTTTCCCCTCCCAAAAAACCTGGCCCTCACCCCTCCTAACCGCCCACTCTTTATCCTCCCCCGACATATACACCTGACAACCAAACGCTTCCGCCCAAACCAAATGCGTACTAAAATAATGCGGATGCGAGATGACAATCGCATCGAGACCACCCAGCTCGTTTATCCTCGCCACAGTCTCCTCATCGATGTACGTGAGACAGTCCCAGAGGACATTCTTGCCCGAGGGCAAACGGCAGAGGAGCGCGCGTTGGCCGATGGCGAGTTTCGGGGTTGTTTGGATGGAGATGAGGGTGGTGGGGTGCTTGGTGGTGGGAGTGAAGGTGTTGGTGTATTTCTTTTCTTTGTCGGACTGAAGGGTGCGGAGGGTTGTCCAGTTTTGGCTTTGTGTTTGTTAATACATTGCCAGGGTTGAGGGGAAGGGGGATAAGCTATATAGAAGGAAGGAGGGAGGGTAATGGTAGGATATATTCCGTTACTCACCCAGAAGGTGGGATGTATTGGCGTGGGTCGTCGCAGATTTTACATGACGGAGGCGTCGTCGAGGTGGGGTATTGAATGCCGCAGGCGGTGCAGATGATGAGGTCTAAAGGGTCGGCCATGTTGGATGAGATGGTCCTGTCACTTGCATGTCACTGAAGTTGATGAATGATAAAAAAAAAAAGGATGATAGGAAGAGGGTTGTAGGAAATTATAAGAAAGAAGATAGAAATTGGAGAAGTTGACTGCGGGGAATCCAAAAGTGGGGATGGTCATCTAAAAACCCCCAACTTTGTTTCTTCGTCATACGTGCAGAACAGATAATCAGGTCGAGATCTCATTCAGCATTATGAGCATTATGCCGCTCAGCTAGACCTCGTCAACTCCGGTCATGTTAAAAAAATGTGCAGAGGAGAAGGGAATCACTATGTGGACATCGAATTGGATACAAGGTATGAGAAGGAAAAGGCAAGAAATCACAAATCACAAGTTTACAGCCTCTCTTCCATCGCTTAGCTGGCTCGCATTTCATCGAATAAAAAACAAGTCTCATCAAATATGCACGGACGCTGGCCATAACCTGTGGGTAGAGGAAGTTAAAAAACAACCAAAAGAAACAATCATAATGTCGTAAAACAGAAAAACAAAATAATCCAAGACCAGTTATGGCCGATATTAATCAATAAACATGCTCGTCGTCGATCTGATCGGGGCTGCCACGGTAGTAGCTTCTCTTCCGTCGCCCAGGGCTGTTGGGATTCCCCGAGGTCAAAGGACGAGGCCCCGTAGGCTTCCGGGCAGGAGGCGGCGTGCTGCGAGGAGAGCGCATCGCAGAGCTCTATAGACAATAATTAGCGACTGAAATGCTTCAAGCGGTGCAGGACACGGCGAATGCTTACCCGAGAAGCAACGCGATCCGCGTAAGATCTGTCCTCGTCTCCAATACTGCTCTTGGGACCCCGCTCGGGAATCAATGGGCCATCATCTCGGATCTTCGGCGGCCTGGGTGGCCCTCCTGTGCGGGAGCTGGCCTCGGAGTACCCTGCGTCCGAAATGGGAGATAGACGACTGGCGCCACTGTGTCGCTGGTTGTTGGAGTGAACACCCGACAGGCTGGGATTGGACCCCCACTGATCGACGGGGATGCCGTACGCCTGTGCCTGGGTTTCTAGTGCACTCTGGTATCGCCCCGTAGGACCCTGCCGCGGCTGAGGATGTTGGAGATCGAGACTGTCTCGATGGGCCTGATACTTCGGTGCTTCGGAAAGCTGGGACGGCACCAGGGGTGACGGAGGACGGTTCTCCTGTCGCTGATCATCTAGAGTGTAAGTGGACCGTATCCTGTCATCACCTTGGGGATCGTAGTAATCGCCTGCCCGGTACGGCCCGTTGACGTCGGATCCAGAGCGCGACGCCTCAAAAGACACCCGATCTTTGCGCGCCGGCTGCATGCTGTTTCGGATGTTGTCACCCATCGATGACGCCGTAGTCTTGGACCACCGGGAGATCTTGGGAAAGAACGAGGAGCTACTGGACTTATGCTTGCGCGCTTTGTCGCTCGCCTTCGGCGTGGTTTCGTTGCTGAGTGCACCCGAAGCCATGGGAACAGTTCGAGGAGGTGTCGAGACCGGTGCAGACCCGGCTCTTTCGTGCCGATAGTTTGGATTCTCCATCGAGGCTAGATGCGGGCTGAGGAACTCGCCTCGCCCATTGACATCTAGTTCCTCTTCGTCCTCCTCATCGGCTTCCGGCACAGTACTCACGCGGTGTTCGGGCTCCCTCCTCGTGTTGATCCCCCGCGGCTCCTGGACAGGACGAGAGAAGGTGGAGAGATACCCGGAGTGGTTATCAGAAGAAGTCCCGGCGTGACCATCGGGTTCGTAGCCCTCGGGGTCCACGCTTGGGGCCCGATTGCTTCTGCGCATCAGCTGATCATCTTGACCGGTGCGCAGGACTTCAACCTCGTCAAGAAGCTGTTCCAACATGTCCTCGATGCGGCCTAGGTCGTTGCCAGACTTGAGGCTCAGACCCTTGAGGGCACGCTTGAACACATTCTTTCGCTTGGAGCGCATGTCTTCGCCATCTTCGGCAGAGTTCTGACGCGCTCCTCGGGGGCCGCTGGCTGGGAGTGGGCGCGGTCCACCGAGAGCTCGGAACGTACGGTCATGCTGCCGGTCACTCGACTCCATGAGGAGATCGTCCTGCTGGGAAATGAACTTTTTCATCTCTTCGAAGGAGTTGCGCATCTCGGCTGCGCTTCGCACTAGAGTCACAAGGATCTCCGTATCCCGAGCATTCCGCTGGGCATCGCGAACGGTGAGCTGCATTTTCATGTTAGCAAAATGCAGAGTTTGCTGAGTTGCACTTAAAATAAAAAAAAAAAAAAAAAGACTTACGTGGTCCATGAGTGCCACAATATCCTTGGACTGAATTCGCTCAATCCCTCGACCTGTTGCGCTATCATACAAGGGCGAACCAACTCCCTGAGAGTAGCCACTGAGTTGGCGCGGGTGATCACCGGTAGGACTATCAAACAGACCCATACCACCAGCACCGATGCCGCCAAATCCCTTGGGTTCGGGGGTGTCATTGCTGGGGGAGAGAGGATTGGCGGCCGATACATAACCCTCGTCCTTAATCCCCGGGGGCGTGCCGAACAACTGCCCTCTCGGGTATTGCTGATCGTAGTAAGCAGCACCACTGGGGTCATAGTCGTTGGCGTAATAGTCTTGGTAACCAGGTTGCTGTTGATCCATTGGATCCAAGCCAAGGCCTGCGCTGCCAGCAGCGGCGCCCGTGTTGTCAAAGAGAGGGGATTGATCGCCTCTAGACGGTGTTTGATCATACGCCGCCCAACCGTGGTCATGGGGGACTCCTCCAATGGGCCCCTGGATGATAGATGGGTTGGTGTTGATCTCTGATTCTGAGTCAGGACTGCGGTCTGCCATGGGGCTGGGGCTCCCGTGATCATGGTAATCCTCGTGAGCGAACCTGGGAGTTGGCCCCACGTCGTCCAGCGACTGCGTCACACTCTGAGGAGGAGAGGTCGCGCCCATCCGCCGGGGAAAAGAGGTGGCATCCGGGCTCGAGGCATCCTGACGCTGCTTGAGAGGACTTCCGTGCCGGGACCCGTGAGGTGCTTGGCCCGTCCTCTCCACGGGTTTGGGGCTAGGGCTGCGGCTGTGGTTCTCGACAACCTGTCGGGAGAGATCGGTCTGCGAGCGGTTGGCCCCAGACAGATCGGACTTGCCCCCAAGTATAGTAGGATCAAGGAGTGAGGCCACGGCGGACTCCACCATCGAGGGATGGACATATTGAGGGTTGGCCCCGATGCCTGCAACAGGATGGCCTTGCTTGACCTTGTCCATAAAGTTGGCTTCACTGTCGTCGGTGTAGCCGGTCATTCTTTTGGCATCATCGTTGGTAGTCACAGTTTCGGCAATCGAGCTTCGATACGGATGGCCATCATCCGCGTAATGGTCATAATGATCGTCGTTCTGGTGGCGGTGATCGTCGTAGTCATCTTCTTCCTCTTCGTGCCACTTCTGGTTGCGCGGGGAGGCCACAGGGGTTGATTCGTAGCCGATCTCGTGGTCATCATAATCATCATCATGGCAATGTCGTAGGTAATCACTTTGACTTGTGTATTCTGGCCGTGTCGATCTCGCGAGATTAGTGCTTGGAGCGGAGGAAAGGGAGTCGATGGACAAACGTTGTTCCAAACCTCTTTCGTCCGCCGAGTTCGCCTGGCCATCATGGCGAGCCGAGTCCTGCCTGACGTGCGGTTCGCTCTGGTAGCTCGCGACGCTTTGAATCGGGCTGAGTGTGCGTCGACGGTCATTGAACTCGGTATCGTGCTCGGACACGCCAAGGAGGTTCGCCACCGCCGCCGCCGCGATGGCTCCGGCGGCGGCGTCTCCGACGGGCGAGTAGCTTTGCTCGCGATCATCATGGTCCGAGGCGCTGTGGATCGACAGATTGTGACTGGACATGTTGCTGTGCTTGAGGTCGTAGCGCGAGTCCATGGGGTCGCGGTTCGAAGCGCGAGAAGTGGGCGAAGTGAGCTGCCTCGGCGACCCGCGAGACACCTCCTGCGTGGCATAACGATTGTCACTGAGTTCCGTAGGCTCGCGGGTCTGCTCTGAGAGCAGGGAATCCCTTGTCATTTCGGATTCGATGGCGCTGCGGAGGGGCATGGGCGCCACGTTGTGTTTTTGGAAGACCAACTCCGTTTCATTCACACTTCCGGTCCGACTCCGGGGACCACTCGGCCGACGTCGTTCATTCTTATCAATGCTCGATCGCGAGTCGTGGTGCTTGAGAGCGGCAGCCGTCAGAGCGTTTCCCACACGACCCGCCTTTTCGGCATCACGCAGACCCCTGCTCCTTTGTCGGCGCAGTTTTTCCTGTTCGGTCAGTTCGGGGCGAGAACCCCATTTGACTTGGCTCGTATCGGTGGTCATCTCGCTGTCTCTACTGGGCCTTCTCTCACGCTGCGACGGAACCGAATCACCCGAGAGAACAATACCTTCGTCTTGGCTGTCCTTGTTGAGGACCACCTTGGGCTTTCTGACGTCGGGAGCACTGGCATGTTTTGAAAGCCGTCGGCCTAGTTCGTCCCGGGACGGGGAACTGGCGGGCGAGTAGGAAGCGCTGATGTCACGTTCGAATTTTGAGGTGTTGGTCATCACCTTTTGGTCCTTCTTTAGTTCTTTGAGTTCCGGGAGAATTAGTCGCCGGATGGCATCTTCAACTGTTTCGAGGAGTTTGGGGTTGTTGATAGATGATTTAGAGGTGCCTGATTTGAAGGAATACTGGTCCCCGGATTTGCGATGTGAGGACAACGCCGAAGCGCTCAACAGGCTGGATTCGGGGCTCATGTTTTCGTCGTCACCACGGTACGCGGCGAATCGTCGTCGAGGAGATTTGGGATCCGATTCTTGGTAATCACCGCTGTCTCGGTTGTTGTTATATGCTGTTCGCTGCTGCTGGCCTTTGCTGGAGTTGTTATTGTTGCCGGCGGCTTCGCGGGGATCGTTGCTCAGTTTCTCAGCAACCCGATGGGCAATGCGCTCGGTGCTTAAACTGCGACTTCTCTTGCGGGTGGGAGTTTTGAGGTAAGATTTAGAGTCGGAGCTCTGCTCTCGTTCTAAACTGGAACTGCGTTTTCGTCGGGGACCAGAAGAGGGGGCTTCTAGCATAGAATCCGCGGGCATAGACGAGATATCCGAGGTAGGGTTGAAGTATCTGTCGCGAGAGATGGTGGAGAGCTCGCTGGCCTGGTCACGATTCATGAGCTCAATTTCGACGGGGGAACGGCCAGGGGGACGCTGGTCATCGGAGGCGGATTGGGAGCTAACGCTGTACTCATCAAGGCCGTATTCTTTCGGCTGCGACCTGGCCCGGGGAGGCGAGCTGAGAGAGATGCGACGCGAATAAACGGGTTTTCGGCCGCTACCGTGCTCGGTGATCTGGATATGATGCTCCTGGTCCTTCAACTTCCTGGAAGACGAAGGAGTGACCCGGACTCGGACACTGGGACGGGAGACCAGGGAGCCAGAACCCTTCCCGCCCTCGAAGTATTCGATGAGCAGGGAGGTCTGGGAGTGTGGCGCCGAACGGGACAGTTTGGAATCGTCGCCGTGGGCACGGTGCCTGCGCTGAGTGGGGATGGTAACGGGACTCCCGTCGTCGGGAATCGAATACGACGTCTTGTCTGTGCGTCGAGATAGGTCAGTTGCCAAATCAGTCCCTGTTGTACTCTCGCCAGTGGTAGTGTCGACAATGGATTCAGTGGGGGCGGGCAAGATCGGTCTGCGCGTATCGACACCCATGACGGAGGATGTGAGCGGCCCTTTGATTTTCACCCAGACGAGACCATAGTCTCTTGGTTTTGATTTTGCTTGTGATTCTCTCCTCTTCTATTCCTTGTACGATCTAATCGTCCCTTGATCCTGGTCTTGCTCCTCGGGGGAAATTTGGTTTTTTGTTCTCTCAGGGGAAACAGGAAAGCGGGCAAAAGGGAAAGAGGATTGAAAATCTGGAAGGATGACCAGCGACTGGAACGGAAACCTCCAGGCTGCTAACAGATAGGAAGGTCACTACCGATCGGACAATCGATACGCAGTAGTTAAAGGTTGAAATAGGGACAGACGAGGAATGTGGGGAACTCGTGGGTCGGAAGGAGGGCAGATGGCAAAGTAGGTAAGAAGGCAAAAAAAAAAAGAGCGAAAGCAGGAAAGATAGAAGCGTACCGTCGCAAAGAATAGGTTTGTGCAGGAACACAAAGCAGTTATTGCCAGAAAGAAGAAAGGAAGGAAGGGTCAGACAGGTGTCGAGAGAAAGCGAGAGAGGCGCGGTGGATGTGAAATGCAGCAAGTCGATTTCAGCCGCCGATCCCTCACTCTTGCTTTGCGGCCAGTCTGCCTGGCTGGTACCTTAACTAAAGCCAGACGACGAGATGGAAGAGGGACCGGGATGGTTGGCCGTGACTGTCGGCAGTCGCAGTCGCCTAAACCTGAGGAACAACGGAGGACGGTGAAGAGATCCAACCGGCCTGTCGGACAATTCACAAGGTCATGCCTAATGTCAAGATGCGACACCGCCAGACTGGTTAGAACAAAACTCGATTCCGACCAATTCAGAGCCACAGAAAACAGGGCTCGGGTAGTATGGGAAAATGGAGAAAGAATTAAAAAAGGAAAAAGAAAAAAAATTAAAAAGGTGAAACTGTTAGAGAGAAGGGGGAATAAAAAAAAAAGAAAAAGAAAAGAACTAAGGCAGCCGATGGGAGGAGCTTACGGAGTCCGAAAGATTCAAAAAGACGAAGGCTGGATGGGACCGACGGGGAGCGGGCAGGATAGGATTGGCAGAGAGACCGAGACAAGAATCAAGAGAGATGGAGAGATGGAGAGAGTCAAGGAAGTGCGAGATGCGCTGGTCACTTTTAGCGGCGACAACAAACGCAGCCCCGTTGCAAAACCATCGCCCAGCCTTGTTCTTTTTTTTTTTTTAAGGTAGGAAAGGTAAAAAGAAATTGCCGCGGATCGCATCTGCTGTTTATGATTGTGATTATTGTGATTATGAATGACACGAATTATTATTTATGTGGCCTACAAGTGATGGATGTGCATTATTACAGTAGCATCGTGACAGGAAATCAGCATCAGCCTGGAGGGTTTCCATTTTTAAGGCTCCAATTCCCATCCCCCACGTCCCTCTCTCGCCCAAAGGTTCAACGTCATGCAAGGTGCCGGATCCCTTTCCTGCGTTCCCTAGGTTTCGTCGCCCCTAGGAGATGAAGATGAAGAGGAAATAAATAAAGCAGACAATCGCAAGTAGCAACATCGAAATCAACATCGTCGTCTTTCATTTCCTCTCCGTCAATCATCGCAGGCAAGGAGCCGCACTCGGAGATATTTATACCTCCAATGATCCGGAAATGTGACCTGTGTGATTTCTCTCCAGGAGTGTTGATGAAACACATCTGAATCATGGCACGAGGAGTGTGCTGTTCTACGGAGTAGGTGTTGGTATACACTTTGATCCATCAGATTCTCTCCCAACATTACTGCTATAATCAGGGAGAACCACTTTCTGGCATCCAGCAAGGCAAGAAAGAGAAAAAACCCCCCCCATCCAGGAACCCAATATCTCGAATCTCACCTCTTCTTCTTCTCCCCCTCACTCGGTGGATCCCTTTCTTCCCACCTCTAAGGCCCCGAATGGATCTCAGCCGACTAGACCGACCCAAGGCCAAAGTTGCATTGGTCTCCGGGACGACCGATCACAGCCCTTCACGGCGCCATCCATTGGCTCTGCACCTGCCAACTCATCACATCCATCCTTCCACCAGCTCGGCCAGCTGCGTTGATTGGGTCGCACGATGGAATTTCTTTTCCTATCCAGACTGAAACGGTGGGAAAAATCATACCTAATTCTTTCTTCCGCCTCTCTCTTCCCCCTACAGTACGTGCTTTTTCTTTTACCGGGATGAAGGAAGGAAAAAGGAAGGAAAAGACGTCGATGAGAGAAAAGTAGAACTAAATCCACTAGCTCTGGTCTCTAGCTCGACTAATTCTCTATTTAAGTAACTCGACGGCGGCAGGGTCCTTTGTTGAACAGAGTTGCGGTGGATCCTTCCCAGCCACCAAGACCAGCCACCGGTCCTTGCTCGCAGTGTAAATCGACGGAGGTTTTCTAGAGAAAGAACCTGCTGTGATGGGATGTCGAAGTGACTGTTGCAGTTGCTTATTCCAAGATTCTCCTGTCTGTCTGTACCTCTGTAGAGTAAATGCAGAATAAACAAAAATAAGCACATCTCGTACCGTGGTACAATTCCTCGTCTTTCCCTGGTTCTTCGGCTCTTGTCGGGACTGTACAATGTACTCCGCACAACTATGTACTGTACATCCTCTGCCGTTGGGTGCTTTTACCTTATGTAGCCCGGTTGGAGACTGCGAATGGAAGGGAGCTAGCTAGGGCTAGAAGTCTCTGCATGCTTCGATACAATCTCGGCTCATGCGCGGCGCAACACTATGTATATTCCTAGGACTACCCGGTTGTATATCTACACCTCTTTTCATCGT
This sequence comes from Aspergillus ostianus, assembly GCA_025592935.1. Taxonomy (NCBI): domain Eukaryota; kingdom Fungi; phylum Ascomycota; class Eurotiomycetes; order Eurotiales; family Aspergillaceae; genus Aspergillus; species Aspergillus ostianus. Next base: position 14,462 of record JANFQY010000236.1, on the reverse strand, counting down.
CTTCCATTCTTCTATATACATACATACATGGCTTCACTCGGTCCCAATCCTAAAGTCTCACATTCGGCCGAAGAAAATATCAACCTTCCCCCCCCCCCCTCCTCCTCCTCCTCCTCCTCTCCCGGTCTTGTGTAACTCACCCTCCCTCGGTTCCCGCGCTCCATGTCGCGTGTTGTGAGACCTTCTTTCCCCTTGTTGTGCAAGAATGAAGGAGTTGAATTCAATTGTGTCATCACGTAGATGATTCATGTCTAACCTCGGGAGGTTTTTAGTCGTAATTGAGATCTCGACTTCGTATCTCTGATTAGACATGGCTATAAAAACTGTAAGTATAGGATGCATGTACTCCGTAGATATCATTGAAAACCTAGGATATCTAGACTCTCACCTATCGCTAAGTTTTCATTGCCACAAGAGGCGAATCTAAAAACGAAAAAGGAAAGTTCTCTTCAGAAATTATGTTTATCACCCCTCCCATCCATCGATCTCACCCTTCCCTCCTTGCCTGCACGCATAAGCACGGTTTTTCCATTCCCCTTGCTTCTTGTAATCTGCAATCTGCTTGGTGCAGAGAGAGAAGAAAAGAAGCCGAAAAAGACACCGACCGAGTGTGTTACTTTGAAACGGGTCTGAGCGGGGGACCTAGGGGACCTCTTGATTTATATTTCTTTTACCTCTCTGTGTTAGTCAAGGAGGGTTGATTGAGTATAGAGTACGGAGAGTTGTGGGGTGTATACCCCAGAAGTCTTACACGAAGGAGAGACTAGTATAATAAGAAAAGAAAACTTTTTTTCTAAATTCTTAATGCAAAACATCGCACGGAGTATGCAGACAAGACAAAATGAAAAGAAAACAACCATCGGCGGGGGAAAAAAAAAGAACAGGTAGTGATATCCACAAAGGCTCTGAACTCCGGTACAAAACTCAGGTGTCAATCGAATCGAATAATCAGATTTGACGTAAAAAAAAGAAAAAGAAAACAGATTCAAATAAAGCCATTATTTTCTTCTACTAACTTTACACTCAACCACACTCCGCTGGGGTGGAATTAGTCATCCTCGTGCTTCCGCTTGAATTTCAATCCCTTGGGTTGACTGCCGTAGTTTCGTCGGCCTTGTTGCTGCTGCTTCTTGTCCCGGCTGAGACTGGAGCCGAGTTGGATATCGATGCGTGGCGGTGTGGAGAACCCGAATCCCTTCGCCACCTTGACGAGGTCGATCTTGTGCACGTCGAAGACGGACCGCAGCGAATGCGAGGCGTAGGCCTGGAGGTACGAGCGGTAGCCTTCCTTGGCAGACTGATTGGGCGCAGTTAGCATTTAACTCGAGTGGGACAGGTAGGGCGTGAGAAACTCACCTTGTTCAGGTAGTAGTTCTGCTCAATCAGCTTCTCAAGCTGAGACTGAACGTTGACGATCTTGTTGGAGGGAAAGTCGAATTCAACGACAGGGACTCGGGCCTCCTTGAGGTGCTTCAGGAAGCCAACCTCCGACGGCTGCAAGAACATCAAACTACGGCCCTTGCCGTCCTTACCACGCGCCGTACGACCGACACGGTGGATGTAGTCTCTGGTGTCATCAGGGGGGTCATACTGGATGATCCAGTCCACGGCAGGAATCTAGACAACGGTTAGACATCTCGTAGCAAACGATCAAGGAAGAGTGAAATCATACATCCAAACCTCGAGCGGCAACGTCCGTACAGATAAGAGTACCAGACTTGGCGTTGCAGAATTCGAAGAACGTGTTGGTTCGCTTCTGCTGTTTCTGCTTTCCGTGCAGCTCAAGCACGGGTAGGTCGATGTAGTTGAGGAGCTCGGCATGATATTTGACGCAGTTGCAGCTGGAGAAGAAAACAATGATCTTCTTCTTCGCGTTGCGCTTCAGGAAAGAGAAGAGCAGCAAGAAGCGCTTGTCGGCCTCACAGAGAACGTATCCCTGCTCCAGACCTTCCACGGTACTGTGCTCTTTGCGGTGGTCCACGTTGACGTACAAAGGACCGGGTCGGAGAGATATCCGCGCCAAATCCTCAACCTTGGTGGTCTGGGTGGCGGAGAATAGCATAGTTTGCCTGTTGTCATTGGGCAGAATCTTGACGATCTGACGCATTTCATCTTCGAAACCGACTTCCAGAATACGATCCGCCTCGTCGATGACCAGCGTCTTCAGGTTCTTGTAGATGAAACCCTGGGTGTTTTGCAGATGGTCCAGCAGACGTCCCGGCGTCGCAACAAGCAGGTTGACACCCTTGACGAGCTTCTCGGCCTCCGCCCTTCGGTTGGCACCTCCAATGACAATACCGTAGGTTTGAGAACTAAGTTTTAAGTGAGCCCGGAGTGAAATCCAACGACGGGTATAGCACTTACTGGAACTGGCAAAGTTCACGGGCCACCTGGAATATTTGCAAGGCCAACTCGCGTGTGGGGGAGACGATAATGACACCGGTACCTGTAGGCGACAAACATGTTAGCCACTGCGACGCAGCCTGAAGAAACTCATCACCCATAGAGTCTCAACTTACCGTTTCTCGGCTTGAACCGCAACGAGCTCAGCATCTCGATCGCAGGAATCAAGAACGACAGAGTCTTTCCCGAACCAGTCTTCGCAGCACCAAGAACATCCCGACCAGCAAGCAACGGCGGGATAGCACGCTGCTGGATCTCAGTCATAGTCTGGAAGCCCATTTCCTGGATCGCCTTCATCGTCTTATCCGACAGATTCAACTCCGTGAACTTCTGCGGCTCTCCCTCAACCTGCGGCAAACGGACGGGGTCCGTCGAGGGCAGATCCTCTGCATTACCAGCAGACTCTTCCTCCTCGACCTCCTCAGCGTCGCTATCCTCGGCGTCCTGAGCGGGAGCAGCCTCCTCGTCCGACCCCTCCTCGCTGTCGTTCTCGTCCTCGCTGACCGGCTTCTCCACCTTGCGCTTCTTCAAAGTCGCCTCCTTAGCAGCGCTCTTCTTCTTGTTCTTCGCGGAGGTCACCTCCTTCTCGGGAGTCTCGCTCACGGCCGCAGGCGTCGCGGACACATCCTCCTCAGCGGCGGCGCGCGCACTACCTCCATGCTTTCTCTTGCGCTTCTTCGAGATCGACTTCGCGGTATCCACGGGAATCGGCATTTTCGGCGATCGAGTGCAGAGGGACGTTCAATCAAGAAAACGGGGGAAAAAAAAGAAGATTTAAAGAAAAAAAGTTTCCGTCCTCGGATAGGCAGTTCAGACCCCAACCCAAAAGAAAATGATTTGAATCTTCAATCAGAAAACAAAATGAGACAAACCAAGTCAAACAAAGAAGCCTCTAGAATAAACCAACTCTAGAACCTAGAATTGCTTCCCTGGAGACAAATGGCGAAGCACGGGCTTGTTCAACGCATGGAAAAAAGTTTTTCTTTATCGCCGTCGCCCATAATTTTTGGCCGATTTTGCGGGAAGAAAATATCGACCTCCGCGGTCACGTGTTGATAGCGGCTGATAGGGCCGGGCGGTCAGAGAAGGTACCCTAAGGCATCCACTTTCCAGATATGGTAGGCATGGTTTGGATTAAATTTACAAATACTCAATGACGAAGTGGTTTGGAGTCATCTGGTTGATTGACTAGGTGTTGTAGTTGATGATAGTGAGTTGAACTCATGTGTATCCATTTAAGTGGATCCAATGATGTGCTACATAGATAGAACACATTGTGGTAAGCCCATTGATGATCAGAATGATTGGTTGATCGACTGTCATGTAAGACGAACTTCTTCTTACATGCTCTAAGTTGAACTCAAGTTATTCAAATGATGAAACGCTTGAAAGCTTTACTGCGTTATTCCACAAGTCATGAAGCTTTCAAGAAACTTGTTGTCTACATGTACAACCCAGAACACAAGCATTGAGGCCACCATTGATCTTCAGGCGTACAGAAAATAGAGCCTCGATAACCTTTATTGATGCGCATATTATATAGAACCATAGACATTAAGTTTCCAATAACATGCTCAGCGCAAACTGACAAATCCTTTAGTCTATGCATCTGATATGTCACTCGCACCGGGCGGGCCACTCGGAGATATGTCATTCCTTGTCTCCTCCCAACTAGTGGCAGAGGCGGACGGATTGAACTCTTGTCTCATTTCACGTCAAGATGCTAGGTTTTGTTCGACGGCCGTATGTCCCAATTGGACAGATATGGGGAACCAGCATTGCACTATCGAATGCCGGAAGCTGGCTAGCGGGGTTTACGGAAGGGTCGGCCATCGCAACGTGAATCATGAGAGCGAGGAAGAAATTGCGAAGAGTCCATAGTCACTTTCAATGCCCGCAGACGTTGATGGATTCCGGGCGCTGACCGCTAGACTTGACCGATGTCTTTCAATAGGCCTCCGACTAGAGCCGGAAGGAAGAGTTGAGGATAGTATTGGGCACTTGTTTGCAAAGCCTCCAAAACCCAAGAGTCAGATGATACTCTGTATCTGGTAGGTGCTCGCCTCCAGCAAGTAACTCCAAGTACAGTCCATGTCAGGCTGACCGTCGGGCAGAGTCCATGTGGTCATGTGGTCTGGTCAGCGACAAGAGAATAAAATACACTGCTACCTGGCGGTAGGTCTTGGACTCTTGGTATGGAGAACACTTCAACCGAAGAGTGCCCCCGAGTGTGAGATTAGCTAGAAGCCACAGACCATTCTGATCCAAAACATAGATTGGAAAATTATTAAAATGTGAAACAGTTCAGTGACAACGCCATCGTGGGCAAGGAGCCAAGACTGTGTACGTTTGGTACAGTACAGGACCTAGTCCCTTCCCGGCGTGCCAAAAATAGGACGGCCGCCCATGGTTCGAAGGCAGCCGGCCAGGGGACAGGTCTCCTGAAATGAAAGGCTCGGTTGGTGTTGCAGGTCCTTTTTTTCTTTTTCTCTTCTGTTGCTTCTTCGTCTTTCTGACTCGATTCTGGCAAATGGGGAGGATAGGGGATGGGGATTTACCTAGGTGAAACGACACCAAAATGCTTATCCGTCGATGAAATTCCTTCAGGAACGGAGTAGAGATGATCACTGGGCCCCGACGTCATGACGCGCATTCCAGCCAGAGCGCCGATGATCTGATTGTTGTCGTTGTCGTTGATCAGGGGGAATGATCTCCATTGCGGGCGAGAGTAGGAAGTTGTTTACATGACGGCCATCTATCTATGAGTACGCGGTGTAGATAGGTATTTTAGCCTCTTCAAAGGGTGGCAAGGTGAGAAAGCAATCCAATGGTCGCATTTAAAGCGAGACACTCCTGTTTTACCGAGTCAAAAGGGAGGAGCGACGAAGGCTCCTCCCGGGGGCTGTGCAAAAGCGCAAGAAAGTGCAACGCGGCGAGTGAGCAAGCGCCAAGTCCGCGGTCTTTCTTCCATTTAACCTTCGCACCAAATTCGACGTGGGGCGCATCGTTAGTCGCTCCTTCACGAACAATACAAGTATCTGCTGCTTGGGAGTTTGGAGTTTGGACCCATCATACGCTCTGTTGCTTCAAGATTCAATAATATATGGGGAAAATATACTCCGTACTGCGGTCGGTTTAAGAGTAAGCCCTCTGCATGTAGCATACACCCTGCATAAGGTGCGGCCTCGAGAAGTCCTCCGTAGATATTACCGTAGCGTTCGCGTCTGTTGATCGCATTTGATGCGCCCGTATTCGCCTGTATTGTGTGTATGATACCGGGGGTGCTCATCCTTCGTCTTGAATTTAGGTCCTGGGCAAGCGTACTGCGTATACAAAAAACCGTACTAGTGTTCTTGCAGCGATGGGGATTGGCGAGAGTGACGGACTGGTGACAATCTGACGGACCGATTGACGGTCGACCATCGACCTGGAACTTGACATTTTTTCTGTCCGGGGAAAGGAAGATGGAGTGCATGCGGTGTATGCAATATTCCAACGTAAGTATGCAGCACACTCTTCCCAGTATGAACTCCACCGAGAGCTTCCCGCTGCTGACGGAGCGACTGTGCAGACTGAGTTGCCGCGGAATATCGTGCGATCGGTTATTAATAGCAGTCTGGTAGGCAGAAGGATAAAAACATCAAACATCGCATATGCAAGCAGTCGGCGTGTCTTGCTTCTCCATGGCGGGACCCGGGGGGCGGGCGGTTAACGGATGGAGTCGATTCCCTCGAACTCCTAAGAACCTATTCCTCAAGTAGGAAGCCAAGTCGACAGTAAGAAATTCGCCCGAACACAAAGGTCGACGAGATGTGTGGCAGGGAAAGATGATCCATCATCACTTTATGTCTCTCTTGCCGTGGCTCCTATTGGCTCTGACTCGACCGGAAGTTGGAAGAGTGACATCGGGCCCTTGGCTGCAATCAATCACTATGGAGTCATAATTACAATCAATTCCTGGCATCCATCTGGCAGAATAATTACCTGATTGCATACCAGCCATTTTTCTTGGGCGCCAAAATCCGATTCCTTGGCCGTCCAAACGACAAGCTTGGGAGCAAATCAGAAGCTGGAAGTGGTGGGCAAGACGTAAAATCAACCGCATTCGGGGCCCATAAGCCAACCCCCCTGAGGGACGCGCGTGCGCTGGGATTGGGAGAAAGCCCGACTTAGCACGAGAGAGTGTGAAAGAGAGAGCGAAAGAGAGAGGGGAAGGACTGGTCACCGGAGCTAGTTAAGGGAGAGGGCATACACCGTAATGCATGGCGTCAAAATGTCTTCATTTTCTTCTTTACTCTGTACTTTGATTTGGCATTTTCCCATTTAGCGAAAGCATTCTTTCTTAGTCCCCTCGATGTCTCTCTTTTTGTCTACTACCTACAACTACACAGGTACCCAGGGTCTCGAACGTTAGACTGCGCACTGCAAAGCCCAAAATTACCACGAACGGTACGGTAAAACCCACCCGGCGGCATAATCTGCTGCTGACTCAGGCATCAACTGTCCTCCTCCTCCACCGGCGGCGGCGGCCAGGCGGGTCTTCCATTTCTCCCCTTCTCCTCCCTCCCTCTCCCTCTCTTTCTCTCTCTCTCTCTCTCTTCCTTCCCTTCAAGAAAGAAAGTCAGGAAGTAGAAAATCAAGTGTGTGTCTTTCATCACTTCTTTCTCTCCTTTCTCTTTCCTTCCACTCGTTCCCCCCCCGTCTCTCCTCGCCAATTCCAGACTGGGTTTCCTTTGTCTGAGGGACGAGTCCTCTTTTTCCTTTCTTTTCTGTTCCGCTTTTCTAAAGGGAGTGAGGAGACACTAAGGAATCCCTCCCCATCCGCTTCCTGGTCTATCCCTTCCCTTGTTTCCCTTCCTCTTCCTCAGGCATACTGTGTGTCGCCGTCCCGCTCGCTGTATTCGACTCTTTCAATCCAACTTCGTCTGTCCTTCGACTATTACAATTACACCATCCGACATTCCTTACTTGACTATTTCAGTCCTTTTCTTTCGTTTTTTAAATTTTATTTTCGTCGTTCGTTTGACTCCACTTATCTAATTATATTCGGTCGTTCATCCCATCCGCCTATCCGCCTTTTCTCGAACAATCGCTCTGGTACTCGATCGACTCCTTGACTAGACATCAATGACGTTGTGAATTGCAACCTCACCACGCCAGTATTCACTACGTTCGGTAATACAGTCAGGGTTTCATTGCCAACCTGTGCGCCTCAAACCTAGTCCTTCCGCATCCGGCCGATACCAACCTAATAGATTCTGGAGTACTACCTAATTCACCACCACCGCCGCCGCCCGCATTCTCCGGCCCTTGACTCTCTTCTTAATTCAACGAGTATATTCGCCGGCGACTGAAAAAGTGACGCCGACAATACACCTCCCATCATGCGGCTATTATCGCTTCTATTTAGCGTGTTCCTCGCTTTCCTCGCGGCACCTTCGGTGTCTGCGATCAAGCTCATCAAATCCAATGCCTTGAATTTGTGTCAAGACAGCAACAATTTCACGGCAACCTATTTCGCCGTCACGTTCACCCCCAACAACCGTTCTCTGGCTTTTAGCTTCGATGGAGTGGCCTCCATTTCGGGAAGAATGACTGCGGAGCTAATCCTGAACGCATACGGAATCGAGGCTCTCCGAAAGGAAATCGATCCGTGTGAGCAGAACCTGCAAGGTCTTTGCCCCATGAACACAGGTCCGATCGACGTTAAGAAAGCTACCATTGAGGTTCCGGAAGAAGTCGTCAACAGTATTCCCGGTGTGTATTTCGGAAAAATCGCTGATAATGGGGGTTCCTCTACTAACAAATCTCTCTAGGCATCGCATATACCGTCCCCGACCTTGACGCCTCTGTTCGCATCTACATCAACTCTACGGAAACGGGAAAAAGTATCACATGTCTCGAGGCTAGTTTATCCAACGGTAAAACGGTTTATCAACAAGGAGTTGGTTGGTCTACAGCAATCATATCCGGCTTGGGTCTGGCAGCTTCGGCGATCACGTCCGGGCTCGGTCACTCGAATACAGCCGCACATGTTGCAGCGAACGCCCTGTCCCTGTTCAGCTTCATGCAGTCGCAGGCCATCATTGGTATGACTTCTGTTCACATGCCGCCGATTGTAGAATCGTGGACGCAGAATTTCCAATGGAGTATGGGTATTATTCGCGTTGGTTTCCTTGAAACCATCTGTACCTGGTACCAGCGAGCCACCGGAGGTACCCCATCCACAATTCTCTCCCAGCTTTCAACAGTTTCGGTTGAGGTGCTTAAAAAGCGATCTTTCGATACCTCGGTGGGTCTGGCCAGAGGCGCCTCCGAGCATTTGTTTAAGCGCGAGGGAGAACAGAGTGGCGCGAAAAGCAAGAGTATTACCGTCAAGGGTATTGAGCGTGTCGGGTTCAAGGCCAAAATCGAACAGACCAACATTTTCTTGACGGGTTTGATCTTCTTCGTCTTCTTCGTCACCGTTGTGATGATTCTAGTTGCTCTTTTCAAAGCTGGATGTGAGGTCTTGGCGAAGCACGGCAAAATGAAGAGCGATAAGTTCCAGGACTTCCGAAACGGATGGAAGATTGTTGCTCGGGGGATCCTCTTTCGTCTTACTCTGATCGGCTTTCCGCAGATGTGTATCCTTTGCCTGTGGGAGTTCACCAGACAGGACTCGGCCGCCGAGATCGTTCTTGCTGTGATAATGCTGTTGTCGATCATTGCGGCCCTGAGTTGGGCAGCTTTCAAGGTCATTCGCCTTGCAAAGCGCTCGGTTACCATGCACAAGAACCCGGCCTATATCCTCTATTCCGATCCCACCTGTTTGAACAAGTGGGGTTTCTTGTACGTGCAGTATCGCGCCACGGCTTACTACTTTGTCGTGCCCGTGCTCGCATACATCCTGATCAAGGGCATGTTCATCGGCCTCAGTCAACCGGCTCCCATCGTTCAAACCATCGCTTTGGTCATCATCGAGGCTGCCATGTTGATCGCGGTCAGTGTTATGCGACCGTGGATGGACAAGAAGACGAACATCTATAACATCTCAATTGCCGCCATCAACTTCCTCAACGTCATCTTCTTGCTGTTCTTTTCCGAAGTCTTCAACCAGCCTGGAATTGTGACTGGTGTTATGGGTGTCGTATTCTTCGTCATCAACGCGGTCTTTGCCCTCATTCTCCTGATCATGGTTCTTGTCGCCTCTGTGTACGCCATCGTATCGAAGAACCCCGATACACGCTACCAGCCCATGCGTGATGACCGTGGATCTTTTATCAAGTCGCAAACCCAGCTGACCACCGAATTGGATGCTCTGGGTGCTACCGCCCGAGGTGACATGAAGACGAATGCGTTCAAGTCGAGTACGTTTGAGGATGACAATAGCACTAGCTCGTTCTCAAATGGTAACGGAGCGAACGTGAGCCGTCAGAACCTCGAGGCGCACGATGCGTCACCGATGTCTGCCCGTCCTCCAGTGTCTCCTGTCGACCCTTCACTGCCTCTGTTCCCCAGTGCGAACGATGCGCCGGCCCGACGACCCACCTTCGATGCACGATCGCCATCCCCAGTTCCGCGAGGACTGAACACCTCGCCATTCAACAACCCAGCTGCATACCGGGCGCAGAACTCGTCTAGCCCGTGGCAAAGAGGTGCTGGATACGAACACTAGAAATTCTTTCTTCTGATTGTTTCTAGCTTTGCCTGAAATGAAGTTATGGCTTTTAGCGTGGGAAGGGCCGAGATTACTTCTCTCTCGTGCCCAGCCCTTGCTTGTTTTTTGATTGTTTTTTTTTTATTCCTCCTGCGCACCTAACTACCATCTAGTCTACTGAAGTAGGCTGTACTTTTTGGCAATCCCTTTCCATATATAAATGGATATACTGAAAAGTATCATATTCTATCAACATCTCTCCTTTCAACTTTTTTTATCACCTTGTCGGGAACATTTCTTTTCTTTCTGCTCTTTTTCTTATCTCTTTCTATATCAACCGGCGTTCTGAAGCATTGGATCGGGAGATCGGGACTTGACTTGATTTTGTGGACTATGTGATCTTTATACTCGACAGGGTTGTTACTACTATTGTTTGATTGATCCGACGGTCCGTCCCTCTGTTATTATCTGTGATATGTCCGTGTTTTGGTTTTCTCTTTAGACGCACGGAGGCCATAATGCTAGTATCCACGTCCGGAAGACGTGCCTTTCTCAGAACTTTTCAAATTTTCCCTATAATCCATAACAGTAGATTTAATTATCATGTTGTAAGACAACGCCTAGTATCGAGAGATATTTGATCGATACCACTGGGAATGGAACGGCGGATATCAACGAAGAAAAAAGATGATAGAATATCTAGATATCGAGGTATAATAATAATGAAAACAAACTGTTCAACACCCACGTAATAAAATGATCGAGAGAAAAAAAAGTAATAAAACAAACATCCGGTTGAAAAAACAAAGGAAAGAAAGAGATACGTCAATGGATCAGGCCAAAGACACGTAGTGTAGCGTAGACAAAACAAACCCCATCATGCATGCATTTTCTGTTTCTTCTGCCTTTCCTTTTCTCCTTCTTCTCTTCCGGTGCACACTCAAAACTGCTTATAATCGACGACACTCATCGCGAATCTCCCAACCCAGGAGGCGGGCCGGGAAGACCACCCGGTCCTGCACCAGGAGGCGCATATCCATCCGCAGGGCCGGGCGGACCACCCATCCCGGGCCCTGGCATGGGAGGGAAGCCTGGGGCGCCTGGCGGAGGGGTCTGGAAGCTGGGAGGGAAGCCGCCGGGAGGGGGGAGGAAGCCTTGGCCTGGGGGCATGTTGGGGAGAGGAGGCGGGGGGAGAGAGCCGGGAGGAGCAGCGCCGGACGCGGCGGGGAAGGGAGGGGGGAAGGGGAGGCCGCGAGCGCCGGGGGCTGTTGGGGTTGAGTTAGTCTTTGGTCTGGTCTGGTCTGGTCTGGGGGGGAAGAAGAGGAGAGGACATACGAGGAGGCATGCCGGGGGCACCACCTGGTGCGCCAGGTGGGGGCATTCCAAATGGAAGAGGAGGAGGGAATTGACCTGGATGACCTGATTCTGATTAGTGATATCGATGGATGGAGGGGAAGATGTCTGGGAGGAGGGGGCGAGACATACCGGGAGGAAAGGCGAACGGCGGAGGAGGGAAAGCACCCGGGGGAGCCATGGCAGGGTTCGGCACGGCTTGACCTTCAGCGGCGTAGGACGAGGTGATGGAGTCAATGACGGATTGGGCCTTTTCTTGACCAATTTCTGGGATTGTATGTGAGCGAGAAATATTTCACTTGATGGGTATCTCTGGCAGAGAACGCGTAACGGTAGGTAGGGCTTGTCTCATACGCTGGTAGTATTCCACGACATTCCTCAGGTGGTTTCGTCCGGAGTTATGCGCCTTGCGCACACTCATCGAGTCATGCGTGAGGTACACATCGCAGTAGTCGCCTGTGGGATTGGACATGGGATCAGTAAGATGAGCCAGAAGACGGAATGGATGTGGCGCGATTCGAGACGGGTGGAATATTCGCCATGATATGGGAGAACCTACAGAAGAGTGCACTGACAGTTAGCTTCTAGTTGACCGATAAGAGGAGTAGGGAGTCACATATATTTAGGCATCTTGAAACTTCAGGCCGTCGCTGACCTTGGGCGTTCGAGGCGAAGCTTGAATCGGCGGCGCTCTGATGGCGCGTTGCGCGTGGAGCGGGCTGGCGCAGATCGAGATCACTCGCAGGGTAGACGTATCTGAGGCTGCGATTCAGATGTTTTAATATTTGAACCGACAATCGCGGCAGGGTAGTTGGTGAAACTGCTCAAGCAAAGACTTGCATGAAGTCCTGGATAATGAAGCGGAGTTTCGATAGCGACGGAGATATCTAGGGCGGTGTGGAATGGCAGAATAGACTTGGACAAGCTTATCGACACCTGATAGACAAGGCCGCAATCTGCTTAGAGTCATGTTCTAGCCCTCCGTCGATGTCAAGTTTAGTAGTATCGCATTGGTTGCTGCCAATGCTAATTTGAGAATCGATCCAGGTCTTTCTCTTTGTGACTACAACGGATCATGTCTCAAACTAAGTATATGGCTTCGTAATTAACAATTGATTTGCACGCCCTTTCGTCAAACACGAATCTCCACCCATTTGAAGGGAATTTACAGTTACTGTCAATGAACACACGAGGCTCGAAAGCCAGCTTTCTATCGTCGAATACGAGCAACTATAGAAGAAACCGAGTGCTTCTTGCAGCGTTTAAGAAGCACACGTCAGAGGGGTTGATCAGCGGTGAGGTTTCTACGTCAGATATTCACCGCAACAACTCGGTTGCAATGTGACTTCATGGCACATATCATCTCACTTTCAACTCCATCTATATTCCATGTTTATGGTTATGGTTATGGTTACTCTGAGCAAAGTGAGGTGTCCAGTGTCATTCTCCACTGGGACTCGATGCACCCCTGATTTGAGGACCATACAACAGGAATCATCAGACTTAGGTGCCAGTAAGCCATTGATTGCTGTTTCGCCAGTATGCTGCTGCCTGTTCACGTTGATGATACGGAGAGCAAATCTCTCTAGCGTAAAAAGACAGGTGATCAAGATCAGGCAAAAGGCTGAAAGAATACGCGTAGGAATAGGCCGTGTGTCAGTGGGAGAACAGGAACTACTATAATGTGTTACCACCAAGTGAAACAAGCGGCTATAGACATTAGTCGAGGGAAGGACCAACGCGCTCAAGTTGAGTCAATAAGGAGCAAGCGCAGAGCATTATCCGTTCAAGTCGAGTCTTTGTACAACGCAGAATAAATGAAGCACTCGTCGTGGTGGAATGGTCTCTCGGGAATGAGAGACTTGTCTTGACGGAGTCCGGAAATCAATAAACAAGAATCCTATGCCTGTCACAGTGCGGACAGGTCAATGGTACACTGCCCTAATTAGAAGCCAGAGTTGAATAGGATTGACAGGGCCAGATCTTCGATGAAACACTGCAGACGGACAGGCCTCCGTTGAACGGGGAGCGACACGACGTGGTAAATCGCTCATACTGAGCCCATTCCGTTGATAATACGCTTTCTATAGTGCAGCGACTCTTCAGGCCGATTGCAGCCTGACATGCCAGGGGATCCCGGATGGCGAAACGGTCGAGCGCAAAAGGAGAGACGGGCAAGTAGCCGAACGCAGCCGAGGCCAGGAAGTCGAAATTGGGTTGTGATGCAGGAGGGGGAATTCTCCCGCTTTTGCAGGTGACCACGTCGATGCCTGGGGCCAAAATCCGGGGAAGGGCCGAGGGGGGAAATGAAAATCCCCTCAGCAAAAATTCCAAAAAACCCATGACGAGAAAAAAGACTGAGAAAAAATGGGTTCACCGCGACCGGTAGGACCGGATCGGTGAAGCTGGCCAATCGCCTGAAAGATCCGCAGTGGACCGAAATGGGGAAGGAAAAAATTTTCAGGAGGCGCTGAATGGACGGATCGACGGGGGAAATTGAGGCATTTCTGTCGTCGCGGTGGAACTGGCGTCATTTCGCTCCAGTCCAGCCCGAGCAATTGTCTGGGGAAGCCGTCTCCGTCGGGTTTAGTCTGGCCCCCGAGTGGATCGCGCTCATTTTTTTGTCTGGTCTGGATTTCGAGGATTGAATAATATTCAATAATCATGACTCTTTAGTCTTTACCAGACCGGTTGTGCGGGGAGGTCCTCGGAGAATGTACGGAAGGGAATATACTCCTGTATGATGTAGTAATAGTAATCCCAACAAAGGTAGTCGCGATGATGCGATCCACCGCCAACATTATTCAATGTGTCGACACTCGACAGCTCAGGAGACGTTATCCCTGACTAACATGGCGATGCATCCAGGGGAAGGACGGTGAGAGATTTATTCGAAGATCTCCTCGACTATCCGGCGCTAGAGGAGGTTCTAGCCAGATCTGCCCCATGCCAAGAAAGACAACATTGCAGTCGTGAAGGCGCAAGATCACCACGAACGCATGTTTCATTGGCGATGCGACATGGGGAAGGCAAAACCGACAAGTCAGGAACCGGGCCAGAATTCCAG